>MU228071.1:3562315-3572554 GCA_018584345.1 Thuja plicata
GGAAGTGACGACTTCCAAATGATTATCACTTGTATTTGCAGAAGTTATTCGAAGGTGACGACCTTACAATAACTTAAATCATGATATACATTATTTATAATGTTGAAACAGATCATGATGAATTAAAGCAACAACTAAGTGTTAGATGTCATTAAATTGACTGTCTATGAGTTGTTTGCATAAATATATCTTGTAAAGAAACAACTAAGTGTTAGATGTCATTAAATTGACGGTCTATGAGTTGTTTGTATAGATACATCTTTTAAAGCAACAACTAAGTGTTAGATGTCATTAAATTGACGGTCTATAAATTGTTTGCAAAGATATATCTCGTAAATCAACAACTAAGTGTTAGATGTCATTGACGGTCTATGAGTTGTTTGTATAGATATATGATAGGTATTTGGTGAATATGATGTGTTGATGTTCTGCAGGCCAATACCTTATTGAGTACTTGGTGAATACCATATGTTGATGTTCTGATAGGCCAATACTCAGAGTATTTGGTGAATGTCATGTGTTGACATTCTGATAGGTCAATACTCAAGATATCAAATGTGATAGCAAATGATGGAAATCTTCTATTGTGATAGACATCTTATGATGGCTGAAACAAATCATAATAGATAGAACTTGTGGATAGAATCGTTGATTGAGGCAATCCACATTAAAGCTTGAGGAGCTTGTGGATAGAATCGTCGATGGAGGCAATCCACCTGAGAGCTTGTGGATAGAATCGCCGATGGAGGCAATCCACCTGAGAGCTTGTGCATAGAATCGTCGATGGAGGCAATCCACAGCTTGCGACTATGTTTCTATTGATTACATCATGAGGATGATGCTTTTATTTCTTACATCATTTGATTGATGTAGTCAAGTGTCATATAAGTGTTGACATTGGATTGATTTATCCTCCCTAGCTAAAAGGGAGTGTTGATGTTTTGTATAGCTATGGTGAGGGTCATAAGTGTTGACATAGGAGACCACTACACATTATGTTTGATCATCCTCCCTAGCTAAGAGGGAGTGTTAATGTTTGTAGCTTCAGTCGTATCATCATTAGAATACATATAATATATGTTGATTAATAATAATATATTATATATGTTATATTATTATTAATCATATGAAATTTAATATTCAATATTAAATTATTATATTATTCTTAATTAATAATTCATTGATGAAACATTATAAGATTGATTAAATTATAATTAACGGGAAGAGGCATGTCCTTTCTTATAAATAATAATGAATAGACATGTCCCATGAAGGGACATATCTCTCCTAGCCCCATTCCCAATATAAATGAAAGAGAGATTGTTGCATTTGGAAAACACATACAAAATAGAGTGTTATTACATTTGCAGCTATCCTAAAAGCTTAACAGTTTTTGATCAAATTTTAATTGCATTTTAATCTGGGCAGAAATCATATGCTGATTGGGCGATTTACCTTGTTATTTACAGATTGGTTTTTACCTCTTGTTTGGTTGCAATGACATGTATTTCCAGGTCGGAGCTCAGGCTCTACTTGGGCGCAATTGCATGTTCTTTAGGGTGGAAATCATCCCTTAGTTGGGCGTGATGAAATGTTCTTACCATACCCAAGTCGGAAATTGGCTTGGAGTTTGGGCGAGATGCCATGTTCTTACCTTGCCCAAGTTGGTCAGTGTTAAGGAAGAATATATCAGGTTTGCAAAGGGGATTACTATCATGACTAAGGACTTGAATGTCAGCAATAATATGGTGGTGGTTTGAAAGTGTGGAAGGGTATATCCTTACACCACATCCTCCATCAACTTGAAAGCTAAAACTACCTTTGTTCACATACAACCTGTCTAATCTGCTATAAATCCGTTTTGTCCCTTGCTGATAATTGCACCATGTAAACCAGATACTGTTGTGTTCATCCTTCTTTCAAGGGGGTCAAAAAGATTAAGTTTAGATTTCAATCTATTCCAGTAGAAAGTCCCGTTCCCTTTCCATTCTAACTTATTTTCCCCATGTTTGTCCTCTTGCCATTCTACCATATTGAAATCCTCCCCAAGATCCAAGGGATGTCTTTTGGCATGTACAAGTATCTCCACAACTCAATTATTTCCCTGTAGTCGTTAGAAGCATAGATTGTGCACAGCCCAACAATAGTTCCTTCCATCTCAATCAAGATCTAGACTGATCTGTTACGTGGAGAAATGCCTACTTCCTTAACATGCTGAGCCGACTTGTTGGCAAGGAATATGACTGTACCACCTTTGCCCTTATCATGTTTGGTAACAAAGAAAGTGGCATATTTCCATAAGCATTTTAGGCTAACTTCCAGCATAAATTGGGTTGCTTTCACTTCTTGGAGGAAGATAACATTCTTGTTCCTTATGTTGTTTATCAGTCTCTTAACCACATATTTCCTGTTAGGGGATTCTAGTCCCCTGACGTTCCAAGAAATGCATTGTAGTCCCATTAGAACCTTATTTAGCAGTGTCCATATTCACCTGAAAGCTATCAAAGCATTTAGGGAGGCTATTTTCAATCTCCTTTCTTTTTGGAATGGGGCGTAGAGAATCAATAGTCATGTTTTTCCTTTTGCGAATAACCAGATCATAAGTGTCTGGATCAGATTTATTGTCAATTGAGGGAGGCTAGTCTTGGAAGAATGGGCACCTACTATCATATTTGTCAGTGGTCTATTTTCAGTCTCTCCTGAGGGTGTCAATGCCAGCAAGGGCTCTCTGGGAGCAAGGTAGAGACACTAAGCTTGGGGGCATCTTGCTTGTCCTTGTTTGAGATTGCACAAGGAAACTTCTCGGATTCCAGTTAGACTCAACTAGGGATTGCAAGGTGCAGCCCAAAGCTTGATCCTCTATAGAGCGCAAGGCCAAAGCCTCCAAGGATCTAACATTCAAACCACCCCCTAGGGTAGTGCTAGGGTTAGAAGAGCCAATGTTTAGAGTATTGCTACTCTGAAGTTCATCCCTTTTGGAGAGAATGCAATCCTCCTGATCAACAAGGGAGTCAAATTTATCAAATAGGGTTAGATCATTAGAGCTGCTTGGGGTGGGGGGGGGGGGGGGGGGGGGTAGGTAAATTGAGGGTCCTTACATGGGTTCCCATCTGCCTTAACAATATTTTCAAGCTCTTTGATTATGGATTTAACCAAAGAAGGGCGCTTAGAAGGGAATTTCTCAATAGCAATGGATCTCTTTAAATTGGAACTAGAAGATATATAAATGTTAGAAAACATCCTATAGGATTTAAAGTCATTGCTTTCAGCTTTGGAGGATTTTTCTCTTCTCTTTTCGAAGAGCAATATTTTCCATATTTCCTCGACCACGATTTGTTGTCCATTTGTTTTCCTGGGCCTACCCCTTTTGGGTTTAAACAGTGGTTCAAGGGGCTGAGGAGGGGAGGTGGGGGTAGGGGAAACAAAATAGAGACCATTAACTCAAAACCAACAAGGGAAGGGGGAGCCTCAAGGGTCTGAACAAAGTATTAGAAATAGCTACAAGGGGTGGGACCTTAGGAGTGAGGGAAGGCGAGGAATCGAGAGGAGAAGAGCCAAGGTCAACAGGAGAGGAGTCCTTAGCCACCGAATCTTCGGTAGGAACCATAGAGGAGGACTCAGGGTTCTTTGCACCCCTCGATAGGATTGGGCAATTTCTCCTTAGGTGCCCTTTGCGATGAGTAAAAAATAGGCATTGATGCCACCAAGAATCTCAGCATCACAAACAAAGGTGTTCTCATCGAGAGAGATTTTAATTCTTTCTGGGATATCAACCCCTGGACTGACAAAGATAAGCACTCTTGCATTAAGGTGCGGAAGTGTAACCCTAAGATCATACATCCTGGGGGACATTTTTTATAGAAGCGAGCAGATGATGGATAAGAGACCAGAAAAGGGGAGGCATGTTTTTGATAGTGAGCCACCTAGGGCTTGAGAGCGCCATAACTTCTTCATTGATGGCTTTGGGCGTCCATTTGAGAGCCCTAAACACGTACTTACCAATACTCTAGAATTGCCTTTTGGTAACAACATTTTGCATTTTGGGCTCTTCAAAGAAGATAATAAACAAACCCTTTTGATTGAGATGACAAAATGAGATATGGACTATAAGTTTATTTAACTAGACGTTTTTAACCCAGTCATCCATAAATTTTCTAGCAGGAATTTTATTGACATCAACAACAGCAAGAAAAATCGTAATGTTTTATAACCTAGCTTTTTCATTACTAATCATTTTAACCCAGTGTTCTCATTGACAGAGATTTCAATTCTTTCTGGGATATCAACCCCTGGACTGACAGAGTTAAGCACTCTTGCATCAAGGTGTGGAAGGGTGACCCTAGGATTGTACATCCTAGGGACATTTTTGATAGAAGCGAGCAGATGAGGATAAGAGACTAGAAAGGGGAGGCATATTTCTGACAGTGAGCCACCTAAGGATTGAGAGCACCATTACCTCTTCATTGATGGCTTTGGGCATCCATTTGAGAGCCTAAACATGTACTTACCAATACTCTAGAATTGCCTTCTGGTAACAACATCTTGCATTTTGATCTCTTTAAAGAAAATAAACAAACCCTTTTGAATGAGATGACATAATGAGATATGGACTCTAAGTTTATTTAACCAGACGTTTTTTACCTAGTTATCCATAAATTTTCTTGCAGGAATTTTATTGACATCTACAACAAGAAGAAAAATTTCAATATTTTTTAACCTATGACACATTGAGCATATCGAGATTAGGAGTGAAGGAGAGTGTTTTAGGGCCAAAAGAAGATTGCTTACCACTTCTAGTTCCATGATGGCCTTGCTCATAGGAAGCCCAAGGAATAAATGGAATAGAAAACAGGACACTCACCGTTTCCTTAAGCACGTCCTTAAAAGATCTAGCGTTAGTAGCATTAGCAGGCATCGATTTTATTCTTCTCTACAGTTTGATCATCAGGTGAATCAGCCATCCCTAGCGATAGTCCCTCCATAAATGTAGAGACTATCCTCACGAATGGCTAACAAGTGCCCAAACAGAGGAAGAAAACAAAGCCAACCACTGATAAAAACGCAGAGAAACAACTTGCAAACAAATACGTAAAGCAAAGAAGGAATTAAAAAAAAAGGTGCAATGTAAGAGAGTGCCACTTACATGGCTGATCAAGCCTAAACGTTGCCCTTCTACTGCTTCTACGCAGGACGAATCCAAGGCTCAGATTGTACATAGGGACTAAACCCTAGTTGCAGGGCACTCTCGACCACTCCTCTAATCCCAATCCTGGTCCACCTTGAGGAGGTTTTCCTGAAACCCAAAGGGCTGCAATCTTTAAAACCTTACTAGTTGCAACACAGGTCACAAGGTCGACTCTAGGGACCAAGTGAAGCCTTGTCTTTGTCTAGGGTTTTCTCAGGATCTGCTTTGAAATAAAAGGCCCTTTCTTTGTGATTGCAGATTGGTGAATCCAAAAACACAATTTATTGTGAAATGGTAGACAATATCATAAATACTAAGTAGGCCTCTATCCGATTTTTTTAACACATCTGAACCTTATAGAGGACTTACCAAAAGTAAATATAAAAAGACTAAACTGAAATGAAACTCTATTGGCTTGATACCAACCTAAAGATGTTTGTTTTCTTGGAATTCTTATGATCCTAACTATTCAAAAGAATTTCAACATTTCAATTGTCAACATTAATACCAAGGTGGTTTAGATTATCAAGGTTAGATAGGGGAAAATTTCCTTTTCGATAATTTGGAGCTTCAATTTGACATTGGCCATCAAGTTTTAATGACAAGCGGGGTAGGGTAGTGACTATTTTGTAATCAAGTGTGAAGCAAAAGTATATACATTATAGTATAGACATTGTGGAATTGGAAGCAGAATGATTCATGTTGGAAAGATAAAAATCATCTTTTAGTGCTGAAAAACATAACTGTAACAATATTTATTTTAAAATGAAGGGTTATTTTGCTTATATTGAAATGTCCTATATATTTTGGAGGCTTAATGCTTTGTTAATCGGTGAAATTCACTTCTTAAATGCACACCCTACAATTGTTAGGGAACTACATCCCATTTAGGCTCGTCATATACATGGAGGTTTAAAAGGCCTGCAAGGAGTACACTTGTAGTACATGAATGCGTTAGACATATAGTGTAGCATTTTATGCATGTTAAATAGGTATTAGGCAGACTAATAGATGCCTTGAGAGAAGTCTTGCCTTAGCCCTGTGGACTTATCTTGATACCTCCCGAAGTTGTCCTCAAATATTTTCCCTTCAACGATCCAGATGGATTTCAGCAGCATCTGTCCTATTGAAAGGGAATGTTCCTCATGCTTTGATTCTTCATTGAAACTTGTACCTATAATCTTTCAAATTCTCAACTCAAAGTCCAATGTTTTTAATTTCATCATCCACTTACACACAGAATCAAGGAAACTTTACTTGAATAATAATAGCTAAAATTTTGGCTCAAATAGTTGGTCTTTTCTTTTGTACTAGCAAGTCTTTTATATCTAATGGAAGAATATTTGACACTCTCTTTGCTGTTTTGCAAATCTGCTAAAATATTTATCGAAGAGATCGTTTCAATATCATTTATGGTCTTTTGAGATGTAATATTCTGTTTCAAAAGCATTTTGTATTACTCTATCTCTAGCTATTTGATTCAAAACCTATTAAGTTGGACTTCGCAATTACTTCCTTTGTCATATAATTTCCCTTTGACACTCTTGCTATAGTTCTCATTCACACTGTTTTAGAGATTGCAAGTAAATCACAAATATGAATCAGTTGATTCTTGTTTTGTAATTTGTGATGTCTACTCAGCAAAGGAATTTTTTTTGTTTAAAAGACTTTCTTGAGCTTGAGGATTTTGAGATCCTTGAGGCCAACTTGGATAGTCATGAGGTTGAACGACTTAGGAGAGGCTTTGAACTAGGAGTTTCATCATCAGAATTTGCAACCCTCTAGCATAGCTCTATTTGTAGTTGCAAGAGTCATTGACTATGTTTGATTTTTTGGTACTTAGTTTATAGGTTGACTTTGTACAAACTATATTGTAATTGAAATTTAGTCAAATGTAACTATCTAATAATTACTAATGCACTATGAAGTATGCTTTGTGTAATGCAATGTGATCAGTGATATGAATTTAAACAACAAAATCATATTTCCGACAATTCATGGGTCAAATCACTATTTTATTTGCTCTCTATATGTCTATGCTATGGAAATGCCCTTAATTTTTTTTTAAAAATATAGTTCTTGCCTTTTTTCTACAATTTTTTACAATTTTTTAAATCCATTTTTTTTTCTCAATTTTTTCAAAAAATCTTATACTTTTGGTTCGCCAATTTTTTTCCCCAAACGATTTTTGTTGCTCCTCCCATTACTTTTAAAAAGAAAAACATAAAATGTTGTTGGCTGCACTGGAATAAAAATCCGAGGTTCTGGTTTTCCCCTTATTAGGATTGAAATTTTCAAATAACAAAAACAGTATTTTCCTGCGATTTTTATGAACTTTTCAGCAGTTTTTAATCTCTTGATTGAATCCTCAATTATCAAATTCTATTTGTACTTGTGGTTTGCCGAGACAATCCCAATTCAGAATAATATTACTTTGATCAATGTATACTTAATGTGTCCTCTAAATTCATTTTTAATGCATCTCATGCATGAACTAAGTTTATTTTGTGTATTTCAGTAAATTTTTGACCCACTTTTTATTTAGTACTAAGTGCAAGTCAACATTTTTGACTGCTGAGTTTTTGACAAGTCCAAGTTTTTGAGCTATTATGATAAAGATGGTATGGACTCTGAAACTCGAAATTTTATGTGTCCATAAATTCATTAATATATTATAGCTAGTCTAATTATTGGCTGTGAATCAATTCCTACAGGCTGACATCTTCTCTGAAACGTTTATGAAGGGGAAGTTGCAGCCAATTCATTGAGTATCTATCTTGGCATTAGCACTTACTACAGCCTCAATTCATTATATTCCATTAAATGCGATCCCCAGCATGTTTGTGGGTTTATTCAGGAAGCAACGCCTGTTTAAGGCAGATTAGCTGTTAATCACATTTAGTTTATAAAAGGGAAAAAGAAGAGCTGCCCCCATTGGGGAGGAAAGCCATAAAGAAAGTTAAAGGAAGGAGAATTCTCTTATCACCGAATACATTTTATATATCTGTTTATATGTCCTGTGGTGCGAAGACTGTATCTTAATAGCCTGTGGATGAAACTCCTCAAGGCCTGAAAATTAAAGGACAAGAACCCTTCCATTTTCCTTGTTGCGTTTGTGGGCAGAAACCCCTGAATCAGGCAGATTAGGAGTTATTTACAAAGGCACCCATTTTATTAAACTGCTGCAGACCTAAAGGAATTTAACAGAACAGAAAATAATGCCTGATATAAGTCTGGGCAGATTTCTGAGTATCCAGAGCAATTCAAATTTCTGCATTACACTGGGATGCATCCTCACCTTTCAAACCCTCATCCCCATCCCAATGCATTTCGGGACAGGGGGTCGTCCCTTCACTGCCCCTCCAATTAAAGAAAATCCAGAAATGTTCTGGAACGTCTCCCTAAAATTGGGGATGGCAGGAAACATGTAAGGGACGCCAAGGCGTCCTCAAGGCAGTTCGGGATATCTCAGACGGGAACGGTTAGGTGTCCCCTACAGATAATCAGTTTGTTTCAAAACAGCTTCTATAGACATCATCCAACATCAGTTTAACATTATCATATTATATTACTGCTGTTATATTGCTGTATATTGATTCAAAAAATATTAATTCAAACTATCTTCCTTATACATACATACATACATCCCCTGCTGTCCCAAAAAATGGCACTCAGACTGCCATCCCTGAAACGCATCCCCTGCCATACCCTCTCCGCATTTCTGAACGCTGTGGAACTTAGAATTTAATGAATTTAATATTTATTATTGACAGCAACATTAAATTAGTAAGCTAAAAATAAGGAGTTCTTATCAATAATCACTTGTGCAGGTTATATTCTGTATTCTAGAGTTTGAAACTAGAGGAATTAAAAAGGGTACATTACCAAAAACTAATGCATGATAGTATTTGGTCTGTTATGATAAGCTGGATTAGAATGTCAATTTTTAGATCGGTATTAGTAGAATCTTTTGTATATTTGAACATTAAAAAATAAAGTGCTATGCTGAAAACATTTTGTGGAGAAGACCAAAAGGTAGAAACATTAGGGCAGATAATTTTACCATTCTCTTGGTATTTTCTAATGTTGGGCTTGGCCCTCTGCTCATGGACTGATCTGTAGAGTTGTTTGTGCAGGCTTTGCAACAGAAAATCAATATCAACGATTTTGAATATAAAAAGATTCCCAGACCGAAGAACACAGGATGATCAAAAGGTTGCCAATAATCAATAAAATGTCATTGTGTTGTTAGGTTTCCGGTAATTATTAGACGAGTACGGAAATTTTATAATTTCAACTCGTGAGAATTATTTGTGTATATATTTCATGCATTATTTTCCTGAGATCATGGCTTCAATGCCTTCATTGGCATAAAATACAAGATCTATGTAAAATAGCTTCTTTCTTCTTTCTTGTATCAGTGAACATATGCAATTAATAGCATCAAACATGCTGTATTATCCTTCAACTCAAATATCTGAAGCTCCTTTTGCTTTTTTTCAGTATCTTGGGAAAACTAGAGATTTTTGTTTTATACCGGGTGCTCGTGAAGTTAAACCAAACTAGAGATTTATGTTTTATACTGAGTGTTCGTGAAGTTAAACCAAGAGTTAATACCACTCTCTGAGAGAGAGTGATGGTCAAATTTCCGCCTTAATATATGTATAATTATGGCAATTGATGCAAAGCCCTCAGTTATCCCCTTAAGGAACCCAACTCTACTTGAGGATTCTACAAGTTTCTTGGAATCTACTCAAGGAATTAAGTTCAACTCAAGGTTCAAAATGAGTGCTCCGACTTTAGACCATCAATACCTCAGTCACTTTGAACAAGTCCACTTCCTCTGACCTCTTATTCCAACTTCTCATCACACCAACTCCATTCTAGGCCTCTCAGTGCACCTAGTGCCTCCACCATGCCAACTCTTCAACTAGACCTCTCACCTTGTTCCCAACACCATAGATCCTCTTATCATGGTCTATCTACCATGTTTCACTAACCCATCAAGTCTAGTTAACTCACCTTCCACCAATCCCTTCCAATAGCCCTACTAG
>MU228071.1:3577632-3587996 GCA_018584345.1 Thuja plicata
AAAACAATATTACATGACCATGATTATTCCTATTACATGATTCAATGACCTTTGAAGGCCATTTGTCTTCCACTCCTCCCAAGGGTCCATCAGTGACCCTGGTGCACTCCATGGCTCCTGCCTTTGACCTTGGTGCTCCTGCACTAGCAATAGTTCCCAATTAATCATGGAATACATATTGTTGTGAAACTTCTTCACCCGCCCTTTATGTCTATGCAAACTATGAAGAAATGGGGGCTTAATCAATTGAATTCATATAGAATAACATTAAAATATTCTTCAACAGCCGACGTGACTTCCTCACTTCGATAAAGAACTCCATGCAAACCGTTTTAACTAATGACCGAACTTCCTTGCTGATTATCACTTTGTATAAGGTTGGGTTTCATGGAGGGGATTGGTGCTCTTGAGATTTTTTGGGATTATATTCAAACGGGTGGTCCTTGAATTTTGTAACGCAGTTTAGGTTCAAGAGTTTAAGCTCTGAAATTTATGAAAGCTAGTGGTCTCATGAATTTGGTTACTTAACCTATTCAATTCACTCCAGTAAATAAATAAATAATAATAATTGATAAAAATTGAAAAACTTATGATTATTGACAAGTGGCAGAAAAAAATCTAAGTTGATGGGCAATTTCTAGCCCCCACTTTTCCACCTTCAAATCTGCAGTTCTAAAAAGCAATTTAATCTTGTAGTAATTTTTTGAACTTAATGGAGCCTCCCACTCCCGTGAAGCCCCCCCTCATGGTGCCCTAGTCTAATCTATAAGTTCTTATTGGAAGTTTTCATGCTTGTTCATGAGGTTGGGGAGAATGATTTCTCTTTCCATTGAGAATAAGGGGTTGATGACCTATTTTTATTTTTGGTTCGTATAACATTTGTTGTTGTACGAAACCATTCATTGATGTGGTTGGTGATACTGATTCAAACCAAATTTGGGTGCAAAATATATAACTAAAAAGGTTAAATAATTTAACATTTACAGAGTTATTTAAGATTTTTCAATATTATTCATGACTATTCTTAAACATTTTCTAATTTAATGGTTAAATATCAAGGGCAATGTTTTTACATAATTATACTTGTCTCTAGCATTTAAATAGTTATTTAGGATTTTTCATTGTTTTTGATGACTATTCTTTTATATTTGCCAATTTAACTATTAATGCTGCTATATGATTATACTTGTGTGAAAATAATGAGCACTAAGTTCAGAATTTAAAAGTTTAAATAATTTAACATTTAAATAGTTTTTTAAGATTTTTCATTGGTTTTTTTATAACCTTAAGGTGTCCCCGCGGCTCGGCCCAGTGACCCAGCATCCCATATCTTGGGTACCAGGGGCGAGCTAGGCGAGACTAATCCTCAGGGGATGAACCAAACCGCTCGCAAGCTAGGTTCATCAGGCAAATCCGGGCGAGAGTCGAACCCGAGACCATGAGTCGTCCACCCACAACCTCAAATATTTTTCAATTTAATGGTCAAATATCAATTTTGCTCAATTAAAAAGGTACAAATATGTACTACAATTTGGTGTGGATAAAGTGTAAATTTGTTAACTTTTTGACCATTGAATTGGATGATGTTTAAATGGAGTAGTTATTCACACATTTAATTATTTTAAAGAATTTTGATCAATAGATGTGTGGTATTTAATATAGAAGGAAACAAAAACGCATAAGTATCAAACAACCAAATTTTGAATTTATTTTTTTATAATTTGATAATAAAAAAATAATATTCAATCTATAATGCTATTAATTTTATTCTCTAACTTTAAATATATTAAATTATAATCAATTGAAATTTACTCATTTAAATGCTAAATATAAAAGGTTCATATTTTGAAAGCATGTTCTATATCAATTTGATACATCTAAGAAATATTGAAAACGCCAAAATTTGCATACCTAATTTGTGTCTAGATATATTTGAAGAAGAGAAGAAAAAAAAACATTTTTAGAACTATATTATATCTTATACGCTTCCCTACATTTTTCTTTTGTTATGGTCTAGAGGGTTTTTTCACATCAGTCAATTATTTCCTTCTCCAATATGAGTGGAATTGTGTTATCCTGCAATCATAATAGTAAACAATCAAGTCACATGATGTCATTAAGATATCTACTCTATTTTGCTTTACTTTTTTGGATTTAGCACAATCAATCCTTTAAAGATAATAGGGAATTATTTTTTCTTTTATTTTTGAAGAATGAATGTGTGTCATCACCCAAATTTGGCCACAATCATATTATAATATTATTAATGATGCAAGTAGGTTTACATTGAATTTACTAGATATTTAGATTGTTCATATCTTTTAAATGAAATTTCATATTATAAATTATTCTTCAAATTGTTAAAATTTCTAATATGTATCCAATAATAGTTGAGGGACGATTTTACATTAATAAAAATTAATTTTAATAAAATTTATTAATAATATTTCTGTCCTTCCTAAACTAATAAGGAAATAATTTGAATATTGAAATCAAATTTTATATAAAAGAAGAATAATTTTGATATAAAAAGTCATGATTAAAGCTATATTTGTAAAGATTATAACTACACATTTATCTTAGAGCACAATTAGCTAATAATTAAATTAAGAAATGATGTGCATATAATACTTTTAATATGATTATATGCTCCATGTTCCTCTGCTATTTGTTTAGTGGATCCTACATAATGAAATATGATATTAGAGTCACTAAATGGACTAGAGGTATGCCAAGGAAGGATATAAACTTCAATTACAAGTTCTAAAAATGATTGTTGTAAGTATACCCCACAAAGTTGCAACACTTTTTTTGTTTTAAGATTACAAGATTATGTTAAATGCGATAGTTGTAAGTGGTTGCAACAATTTTTTTGTTTTAAGATTACAAGATTATGTTAAATGTGATAGTTGTAAGTGTACCCCCACAAAGTTGCAACATTTTTTTCGTTTCAAGATATAAGGTTATGCGAAATAAGATGGTTGTAAGTTTACCCCACAAAGTTGCAACAATTTTTTTGTTTGAAGATTATAAGATTATGCTAAATACTCGAGCGTTGAGATTTTGCTAATTAAAATATGAGGCTACTTAGATGCACTTTAGGATTATATGCTATATAGTACTATATGAAATGATATGCATATAGTACTTTCTATTGCATTATATGCTCCATGTTCCTCCACTATTTGTTTAGTGGATCTACAAAAACAAAATATAGTATTAGAGCCACTAAATGTAGTAGAGACATGTCAAGGAAGTATATGTTCTAAAAATGATGGTTGTAAGTCTACCCCACAAAGTTGCAATTGATTTTTTGTTTGAAGATTTTAAGATTATGCTTAATATGATGGTTGTAAGCCTACCCCACAAATTTGCAACAATTTTTTTTGTTTGAAGATTGTAAGATTGTGCTAAATATGATTTTTGTAAGTCTACCCCACAAAATTGCAACATTTATTTTGTTTGAATGTATAAGATTATGCTAAATACTTGAGCATTGAGATTTTGTTTAATTAAATCGTGAGGCTACTTAGATGAACTTTAGGGTGAACGTCAAATGGATCAAAATAGTGAAGTCCGTAAAAGCATTAAAAAATGGAATTCAACTTGAACCACAAATTATAAGAAATTTAATAGTAATATATATTATACTCCATATTATATGGATCAAAACTAAATGTGATTTTACTATATGATGATGTTATACAACAAAAGTTAAAAAGGACATATAATCACAATATTGGGAGGAAATGAAGGCTTGTGTTAAACAATATCATAATATAGAAAATTAGTATCTATTATAAAGTTGATAGTAATAAAGTGAATTCAAGGGAGACTATAAGGAAATATGTGAGTCCAAACTCTACTTATTCAAACAGACACCAAAAAAGTATTTAGGGTTGAAAAGGAAAAAATGTATTTGACCCTACAAATGGTTAAATATATTATATTATCAAAAACCAAAATATTGGAAAACTACTATCTAATTTAGAATTTTGACAAACGATGGTGGATAATTTTGATTTCAATGGAGAACCTTGGGTTTAGAGAATGCATGTTTGTATTGTAAAATTACATCCATACATTATTATATAAATAGTGAAGAGGTATTCATCACACTTATGTGGGTCATGTTATGTAGACTACATCCATTATATTGGTAACCTCACATTCTTATAAATATAAAAGAATATGATGATAGAATCCATCTAGAGCTACAATTGTCTCCTAGTCTTCTCTCTAAGAATAAATCCACTCATGTGTAAGCACAAATATATTACAACATGTTACCTCATTTCAAGAAAACTTGGATCTAGATAATTACTCAATAATCGATCCTTGATAATTAGATTTCATACATCTTCCTTGAAATGCTACAACAAGGACATTAGAATGGAAATTTATTCAGGGAAACTTGTGTATCATATCTCAAATAAATATTAATAATAGAAATTTGAAGCAAGATGAAGATGGTACAAGTAACCAAGACTATGGTCCAAGTGCAGTAATGTTAACTTAATTTTTTATATGCCATAATTTTTCTTTTAGATACAATCAAGGATTAATCACTTGACCCAAATGAAACAACATAGATAAGGTCCCTCTCTCAACACCTAAATCTATAATTACATCTCTAGAAGCATGTGATAACTCACATTTCAATGACAATTGAAGAACACACAATTATATTCAAGAGGGTTGGTGGGGGTGGGGGGAGTGAATCAGTATAATAACAATCTTTTACTTTTTAAAACTTGATTATATGAAATAGCAATACTTTAAAAATATTAACTAACCACATATGCAAGATATAGAAAGTAAGAACACAAAAGAGAACAATTTGCATGGAAACCCTTATGGGAGGAAACCATGATAAAATATTTCTTTTGTATTGAAAACTTCTTACAAATTTTGTAGGCACCAACCCACATGTGACACTAATCCCCTTAAGAGGTTAGGGTTTGAAAAACATTAAGAGAGAAAATTTTAACCATAGTTAGCACTTGAAAATGAATTCAACATAGTATAAAACCATCAAATAACAATAAAAAATTCATTCAAATATGAAGGTAAGAGAGTTTTACAGAATACATCATATGTGAGAAGAGGTAAAAATTGTAGTTTTCATTGATAAAGAGTACCTTTCTCACAAGATAGAGTTGTAGTGGTGTAGTGATCTCATGGAGAATACAAAAGGAATAACCCTTTACAATAAGAACAAAATGTGCCTTTATTCATTTCAATGAGTGAAATTGAGATAGAGAGAGAGATGGGGAGGAGGAAGTGGCAAGGAGAGAACCCTATCCATTATTCTATCACATCTGAAATCTCCACAAAGAAGAAATATGATTTGTAGCATGAAGAACCTTTTCCATGATTGTACCATATGGTACATTGACGACTTTGATGAAAGAAAGAAGAAACAAAACTATGAAAATTATCGCAAATGCAAGCCAACCATGACTTTCTGACAAAAGAGAACCTATAGAAAAAAAATTGACCACCATAAAAAAAAACTTTAGAAACATGTGGAAATGAATTAAATATCTTCCTCAATGGTCATTGCAACATTCATGAAGGCATAGAGGAGAGAAAGTGGAGGAACACAATGTTCTAGTGTTTTCATCTTCAACACATAATCACTTTGCCTTATTTCTATTTTTGCACAACATAGTAGTCAACTTCCTTATTTTCTCACTTTAGTCACTAAATACATTCTTATTAGGGATTGGGCATTTCTCTTGTTTCATGAGGAAGGACATATCATTTAAAATTTGGCACCACTAATACATTTCTCTTTTTTGGGCATTGTAAAGTGACAATAAAAATTCTCAACCCCCAATGCACCCTCTACCCCATCGTATGCCTTCCCATATGTTCACTTTCTTTGCCTAGTTAGGAATTAGGCCTTAGGTCCAACACACACATCATGCCATTTTCCACCTTTCTTCACTTTATCAACAATTTTGATTGTATGATAAGGATGGATTAAGAACTAGGAACCCATTGAGGTTCCTAAGGTTCTTAATGCACCATGAACTAGCAACAATCACCTTTACTTAAGCTTAGCCAATTTTTAGTTATTTAATTTGGGTAACTGGTTGAGGGAAGGAGAACAAACCAAAAGAAAAAAATCAAAAATATTATGCACATTTAAAATCTTAGATCAATTATCACTAGTGGATAATCAGAGGCATGAAAATGCCAATATTTTGGCAACCTGTGTGAGAATATTGTTTTCTAGTCAAGGAGAACCAATGGCCTTAGGTATCAACTCAACACAAATTCATGGGGGGGAGTTCAACAATCAGCTTATCTTAGAATACAAAAATAGGATGCAACAATGTATAAGCTTGAACTTGGAGGAAAACACAAACAACCTATAGCATGTATCCCCTTAAGGAGAACGCAGAGTTTGCAACAAAAATTCTTGGAAAAATAAGAAATCTACACTAACATGTACATGAATTTACAAACATAAAAAAAAGTTATTGTAGTTTCCTCTATCAAAAGTAAATATTCTAAAGAATTTGATCTCCCTTAAACCATGATTGTATTGATCATCCAACTACTACCACTAATTTTTTTCATCTACATGCATCAAGTCACACATTGCTCACACCGTGAAGATTCACTTCACCATAAATTTATCTTGTAGGGCAATCACAAAATGTAAGTAAACTCATCCAAGGATGCATTAGGCTTATATACAATAACCCAATTTTTTTTGTTTTTGGAGTGGGTCAATATCAAAAGAAACATCCTTTGTAGTGGAAGAGACTTTTTCTACGCATGAAGGCATGTTGTTGTTACAAAAATTGAATTCCTCGTAACATGAGTTGAAGGTAAAAGACAATGTCTCCAACTCACATGGTGATGAAAAAAATTGAGCAAAAAAAAGAGATAATTGAGAAAACAAAGGAGATAATTTATTGGCCCACATGTTGTTTCTCAACCTTATTGAAAATGGTATGCTAGTTCTAAGTAAAACATTCAAACTCAAATACATTATGTCTAATATTGAAGGTCACATATTTACTCATATTCAAGATCACTGCATTTAGTAACAAGGGAGAACCAACATATATCATAGTTACATGTGCTAGTGCACATTTCATCAACACATACCTTAGATTTATGAGAAAATTCATAAGAAGATTTAAAATCTCCAGGTTGTCTCTCTATTTTCATTTCTTCTTCTTGGTGAGTAGTTGCAACAAAGTCAAGCTCATGACACAAATCATCCCCCACAGTCATTGTTGAAATAACAATATTTTATTTTATCCCTTTTATGAGTGCAATAATAACCATTCCATTTCCATTTTAGGAGCTTCATGTGCAACCGCGAGATTTAAAGAAGGAGAATAATAAGGTAAGACATAAAATGAGAAAAAAATATCCTTCATCTTTATCATCAAAAATATACATATGTTCTTAGTAATCAACTTCATGAGTTAATCAAAAAATTTCCTTTTATGTACATACACCTTCTTCCTTTAATTTGTCGCAAACATTAATAGATTGGGAAACCTCATTAGGCTCATCAACAAACATGAATTTTTTCTTCCTTGAATCATTGAAATTAGCCACATTCCAATTGATTATAAAGGAATCCATATGCATTTCTATATCACTAAATACCTTGTATTCATCCCAATTCAAGGGAATGAAACTGCCTTAACCTTGTTCTTGAGCTAACATCTCTTTTTGACATCATCCAACTTGTTCTCCCAAATATGTTGGAGCATTTTGTGCCACCAAATCTTGGTTGAGGACAATATTTTGACATCAATTTTGATATTGGTGCTATCTACATGAATAACACCACTCATTTTCCTAATTCAAGTTATTGTATATTGGAACAAGAGCCTTGGATGGCCTCACAAAAGCTACATTAATAGAATTTGAAGGTTTGGCATATCTTAATTGATTACGCCTTTTAATATTTCCTTGGTAGCACTACCTGCTTGCTTAATATATCTAGATATGGGGTTGATAAGGCCTACTACTTTATTCGTGTTTCCATGTAGATTAGTTAATTCATTGGAAAAGCTCTACAAGAAAAATTTTCATTTCTTGTTTCTCACTAGGAGTAACAAAGGTGATTAGAGGGATGATTTTTTTTATAGGTATAGGTGCCAGCATGGGCTAGGTGGGTGGATTTATAAGGAATGGATACATGAGGTATGGGAATTATCTTTATAGTCTAAGTTAAATATTTTTTTTCCTTGATAGAATTGTCACAAGCATCATGTAATGTTGTTTCACACATAGATTGAATCATAACAACAATACCATAAATTATAGCTCTTAGATAGTAAAAGAAAACATAATTTGGGAGCGCTTAACCAAGGTAGAGGTTATGTTCTATTTCTTTTGAAATCTAAAGTTAAAGTCTGACATGAACTCCTATGGGACTCTTTTAATGGTGGTTAGGTGCACAATGAGGGAGAGGTGTGTCACTTTTATGATCAAATTGCTAGGAAAATTTATCTCCCAGCTCATCCCAGATGTAGATTAAATTGTATTGCATACCTCTAGACCATTACAAACCTTTCCCTTTTAGGGAGGTGGAAAGAAGCCTAATAGTTGTTATGTCTTCTGTGACATTATGTTATTTTGATAAACTAGTGATACAATGGAGAGTGCAAGGAAGTGACAAGAATGGTGAGAAACTTGGGAAGGGAGAAGGTGAAAATCTAGTGGTTCAAAAAGGAAAATTATATAAAACGTGGAAACAAATGATCTCTCTCTCAAGAAGAATAACTTTAAACAATTTTGTATACAATTCATTCCTAATGACTAACATTTGCAAAATTAATATATGAATTATAAGAAGACAAAGATAACTCCCTAATAATTTATACAATGGCTAAGCTCTTCCCCATGAGTGATATTAAATAAGAGATAAAAATACAGTAGTGGGTAAAGTATGTGATGTGGATGGTTCATAGGTAAAATAGGTAGAGTGGAGTTTGGAGGTTCTCATGCCTTGCACCAAAAGGATATTCAATGAGGTCATCTAGAATGACTTTCCAATAGATTAAGTGACTAGGTGTTTCCATTATTCTCTTCACAAGAGAAGATACCAACAACTCATCAAAAATTATTTTTGGTAGTATGATAGAGTGTAAATCAGGAATTGGTACAAAAGAAAGGGAAGAGTGTGAAAGGGTAAGTAAGTTATGGGCTAAGACACTCCACATTTAATCATCACATTACTCTTATATATTTAATTGAGAAGGTATAGGATAAATAATGGGATTTATTTTTTTTGTTTCTTTATTGATTATATAAACACATTCAACGTTGTATCTAGAAGAAAAATTTGGAAATAATGAAGAGTTAGTAAGTTTATAGATGTAGAGGGAAATAGTTCATAGTCTCTTGAATGCCAATTATCCCTACTTTGTTTTGGCTACACATAGACACGTTAGAGGAGTGGGTAAATATATGTGGAGGTGGATTTTTACACCCACTAGGAAATAATGCTACTCTTATATGTGATCTTACATCAATTATGCACATTTAACATCTTACATCAATTATCACTAGTGGATAATAAGGGCATGAAAATGCCAATATTTTGGCAACCTATGTGATAATATTGTTTGCTAGTCAAGGAGAACCAATGGCCTTAAGTATCAACTCAACACAAATTCATGGGTGGGACATCAACAATTAGCTTATCTTAGAACACAAAAATAGGATGCAACAATGTACAGGCTTTAACTTGGAGGAAAACACAAACAACCTATAACATGTATCCCTGTTAAAGTTTAGATAAGAATATATGGCTTTTAAAATTTTCTTATATTAATCCAATATATATATATATAATATATTTAAACACTATATATGTATATATATTACTGTTATAGTAATAGATATATAAATATATTTTATATTCAATTTATGTTATATGAATGAGACTTGTATTGTTTGTTCTATATACTTGTCTTCATTAGATCATGATAGATGTATATATGTGGAGACATGTTGATGAAGAGACATGTCTCCATACGTGGAGAGATGTCTATTCATCGACATGTCTTATCCATAGCATTAAGATATTTACTAACGATGCATACTATTATTTCATACGATAATATTTAGTTAATACCCTATTTAACTTACGTGGTGATTAAGACTATCATCACTGATATTAAATCGACAGTCTTAACAACCGATATCAATCGGTATATTTGACATGCCTGATACTAACTCAATCGTATCACCACCCAATGCATGTTAAGACTGTTAATCATTAACCATAATGATCGATAGTAAGTCAGTCGATATTAATCGATATTATAATTCAATTTTAATATACATTGAATATGTATATTAATATATATAATAGT
>MU228071.1:3596072-3606086 GCA_018584345.1 Thuja plicata
TTCATGCCTGAATAGACGCGACTAGAAACAAGACCTTAGTCGGCCCAAAAACAATATACACAACGCTTCCAAACTAATTGGCTTAAGCGTGATTACAAGAGTGATTGAGACATGATTACAAACATAACATAATAGGCACATAGCCTTTACAAAACAAAATGTTATACGATGATCCAAAACTGAGGTCGGCTCTGTACTCTATTTCCTGAACTGCTAGAGGCACTTCAACTTGCTGTAACTTATCCGTACTATCTTATCTGATCATGCGTGTCTAGGGTAATCAAAAAAAATATCATAGAGCTTAACTTTGAAGGTGGTTAGTCAGAATCAGTTGTACGCATGTGCGTTGGTGCTCTGATCATCTGTATATCTCTGTTATGTCATGTCTTCTATACTTAGTCAATTTCCACTTCAAGGTTTGTTGTCAAAACATCATATGACTTTGTTGCCATAATGACAATACAAAATAATTCATATTCTCCCTGGGAGTCAACTTTCCAACAATCTCCCCCTTTGTCATTAATGGAAACAAAGGAATGTGGCCAAGTTACTCAAAATTGACTAACAAAAAACTGTATATCATCTTTCTTTAACATATATTATATCATATTTCTTTGCATATATATATATATATACACACACTACTCCCCATACACACATTACTCCCCCTTTGACATTAATGACAAAGGTGTCAAAATTGTAAGTCCTTAAGTACTTACTCTGAGTATACATCTGGATAAGCTATCTGCAAATTCTTGATCTCTTGCTGCCAGAATGCCTTTAGTGCATCAACTATTTGTAGATGGGAGCATAGGGAATATGTAATATTTTCCATATTTTTTAGATCCATTTTGGTTCCTTGATCATAGGTAACAATGGTTGCATATATCTGTTTGATGTTCTCGTTCAAAACTGCTAAGGAGGGCGCAAATGCATTTCTCAGTTGAGTCTGCCTGATCCTTATCTTACGGATCTCCATTTTAGATTTTTCTATATTGTCTATCTAACCTTGATAGATATTTTTTCAGATGTTTATGTCTTGGGATGATGTTTCAACTAATTGTCTTATGTTATCAACCAAGATATCTGCCTCTTCTATCTTTTTGATATGCTCAGAGATGAGTTTGCCTCTATCTATGCAATTTGCTATAACCTTTCTGCCTTTTGATGCCAACTCTTTCAATATTGTCTGACCAATCTTTAATGAATTTAAATCTAAGGAAAAATTATTTACCAGCTCATTCAATCTTTCCTTTTTATACTCATCTTCTGCAATTTTAGTAGCAGAGTCTACTAAAAAAGTGAAATGTGATTTGAAGCTTGCCAAGATGTTGTCAACATCATCAACTGACTGAATCTTAGTCATTTTCTTGTCTGCAGGCACTAAGTCATTTAGGATGTTCACTGTCTCCAGAAAGAGAGGATTTTTCATGACTTGTTTTTCTTTTGCTTCCTCCATAGCTAGCACGCTGATCTTAATCAAATCTTGTTCTTCCCATGCATCTAGATTTGTTGAATCTAGGGTCAAACTTGAAAACAATGATGGTTTGATGGATGGAGTGTGTATTATATTATGACTGGCATCCACATATTCATTCTTCATAGGGATCTCCATAGTTTTTGTTTCATTAGTTTGATTGTCTTCCTCTTCATTCAAATTTGTTGAATCTTTGTAGGGAGCTTCATCTTGCTGTAAAGATGTGTCATCAGTGCATACCTCCTTTGTCTCTTCAATGCTTACAAATGCTTTTTCAACTTTGTCCATATCATTGTCAGAAGTGGTCATGGATATCTTGATATCATTAATCACAATATTTTCTTTTGAATCTTTGACTGTATCAGAAGCTATTAAAACTGTGGGCGCTAAAACCCGTGGACCTGTCATAGGTGCATTTTGAATCACTGGTTCTATAACTTGTTTGGGAGGAACTAGAGTTACCTTTGCTGTAGGAACTGTTGATGGATACATATGTCTATCTAGAAATACTCCCTCAAATGATTTATGAGTCTCTTCACCAACCAGATCATACTCTTTATTCATGATATGAAGTGTTCTAGTTTTGGTTCTGAGATGAGGTTTTACAAAATCCAATAGTATGGCTTTCTCATCATGCGAGAAAACAGGGAGAAGACTATCTAATGTTTCTTCTCTTATCCTCATATCCTCTTCAATTTCTTGCCTCTTTAATACATCAAGTATGTACCATACCTTGTCTGGTATGATTGTTTTAAGTTCCAATACTGTCCTTTTGAACTTAATCATGTGAGAGATGATCATAGAATGAATTTCTGATTTATCTATCTCTTGGTATTTGTCATAGAAATTATTAATAGATTCTAGTCTTCCTTCATTAACAGTTTTGTTCTTTAGGACTATTAGACTAGGTCTAAATCCTACCTCAAGAGGGGATTGAGTGTTCTTTACCTTGCTCCTTGTGGTCCTTGAGGATGGATGACTTGTAGGAACTTGCTTCTTCCTTCTAGTTATCTTACTGGGTACAGAAGGTGGAGAGGATTCTAAATCAATGGTGGTTGATGGCATAGATGTACCTTCATCAGATTTCTTCTTCTTCTTCTTCTTCTTCTTCTTCTTCTTATTCTTCTTAGGCATATCATCAGACTTTTCCATTTTTACTTCTAAGGGATTTTTCTCAAGTTATTTAGCAATATTAGCTTACCTAGCTTTGTCTAGGTCTTCTTGTGTAACCCCATGAATTTTTAGGATATTTGAAGTAATCCTTGATGCCTTCCTTTTGTTGTCAGCACTGTATAAGACAGAATTGACTTGATTTGTCTTTTCTCTGTATGTTCCCCATCTTGGTTCATTTGGATCTTTGGGTGTAGACAAAAGAAATTGTGCATATCCTCCCAACACATGTTCTTCAACTTCATAGCCAAGTGGATGAATCCATTTGGTGCTAGGCTCAACTGCCTACATGCAAGTACAACTAGTTTCCACTGTGAAGCATATGGTGTCTTTGTATTTCTCAACTATCTTCTCAGGTATCCTGAACCTCTTCTGCATCTTGATCTTGAATGTTTTGATATCCATGTCTATAGAGTCTTTTGCACTACTCTCTGATGTAGCTTTTAGTGAAATTTGTGACATAGTGGGTTTACTCCTATCTAGGTAAATATTAGCAACTTTACCAACAATGTGGAAGTAGAGATAGATGATCAAAGAGCCAAATCTGAATATCTTTCTCTTGTCATGCTTAATAACTCTAATGTTCTCAATCAGCTGTGCGCGCAATATTTCACAGAGATTGTACTGAGTGTTATCTCTCACCATTCTTATTGCTGCGAGAATTGTTGCTGCGGACACACTATTCAGTCTGCTTGCCTGTTGAAACTTGTATCCAAGTATCATAGTAAGGAGTTTGATGTCATTCTCCTTAATAGGATCAACAGTCATCTCGCACCTATCACTTCTAGATAAGCATGCATGTTCAACCTACTTTTTAACATCCTTACCAGTGGAAAGAACTAATCCAGTCTTAGGAAGTCCAGTCATTTCATGAATTAGGTCTGAGGTTATGCAGACAGGAACTTCACCAATCTAATAAAGGTCATCATGTATTTTTCTCAATAGGATTTTAACCCATTATAGCTCATAGAACTCGGGCGCGTTAGAATACTCAAAGGTAGGGTTATTAGTGAGATGCGCGTATTCATCCTTAAATGAATAGTTTGGTTTCATCATTGAAGCCATAAGAGTTGCTATGATGTTGTCCCCAATAGTTTCCTTCTTACAGTAGATGTAAGCATGAATGTCTTCCACGTGTATGACTCCTAGCAGAGTCTTAGAGAATGCCCCTTCTACATCATCTAGAATAGACTTGAATGGATGCTTCTTAAAGACAAATCTCTTCCTTTCAACAATGTCAAAGACAACACAAGTTGCCATATTCACTTGTTGCTTGATTAAATAGGGTTCCACCACAATTTTGAAATGACGCGACTGCTAGGGTTTCATTCCAACTTCGATCTGTTCACTTAACCAAAACATCCGTTATCCTTCAGTGCTTTGATACTCAATGCTCATGTGCTCTCCAAATTTTATGATCTCAAATGTAAATGTGAAGATAATCAATTATTTACCAATTTATATACAAGTTACTGCATTTAATGCTTGCTACCATACGCGGTTTCCATTGAGAGTTTTGAACTTAGTTCTTGAAGTACTTGTTATGCATGCATGCATACTTCCTTAATTTGTGATCATAGACATAAATCCATAGGTGCATACTCAGAGGTGAGTATACCAACCGCGCAGGGGTTTAGAGCTAGAATAGCTCCCCCTAAGACCATGACGGTCAACTAACCAGAAGTAGAAGGTGCATCCACTGTGGATGCATCTACTACCTTCTTGTCATTATTATCCTTCTTTACTTCAACCCATATTTTATCTGAATCAGTTTTAGCTTGTACAAACTTAACTTCTCCCGATTCTTCAAATAGAGACTTTTTAGGATTCTCTTGTCTTTGTGCTCTTGACCTGCAAAACCTTGAGATATGTCTATCTTTTCCACATGAGTGACAAATGATAGGAGGTCTAATTTTATTATTCATCATGTTGCACTACTTGGCTGTGTGTCCATTGTAATTACATATCTGACATGTGATGTTCTGCAAGTTTCTTTGAGGTTGATTTCTCTGATTGTATTGAGTCTAATTCCTTTGATTTTGTTGTGACTGATTCTTTTGAATTGTTCTGCAATGAATAGCCCTGTGATTAAATTTTTTGCATGAATAACAATATCCATTGAAAGGTCATACCATTTTACAATCTCTTGCCAAATTTCCATGCATATTATAGGCATAACAAGTTCTGTTAACTTGCTTGATTTCATTTTTGGGTGGTTCTGCTTTAGACTCTGCAAGATTCTCCTCTTTCTTTGCTTCTGTAGATACTTCTTGTGCTTTCTTTCTTTCTTGCATTGACTTGATCTCAATTTGAGCTATACTGTATCCCATACCAGTGGTATCACCTTTTGACTTTTGTGCATACAATTGTGATTGAATTAGATCAGAACTTGTGTGTAGTTTATCAATTTTGTCTTTTGCTTCTGTTAGTTCAAATTCTATCTTTTTCTTGATGTTATCTAATTCCAAGATTTTCAAGTTCGCTTGCATAAGTTCATCATCTAATTGTTTACTCTCTTTGTTCTTTTCTTCAATGGATGCTAGGCTATCTATAAGTTGTTCATTTAGATCTTCAATTTTGTCTTTCAAAGACATGTTCTCTTCATTCAGCTTCTTGACCATTTTTCCCAAATCATTAGTAGAGAAATCTTTCAGATCTTTCCTTAATTTCTTGGTAAGCATTTGAGAGCCATCAACTTTTAGTTTAAGTTCCTCATTTTCTTTTTCAGATCTGTCAAGATCTTCAAGTGCTGCTTCAAGATTCTTTTTCAGATGTTTTGCTTCTACTGAATCCATGATCGCCTCAAGTGGTTAAACTTTCTTTTAGAGGACCAGAACTTTGATACCAATTGTTAGAAACATTGAGAGGGGGGGGGGGGGGNACCAATTGTTAGAAACATTGAGAGGGGGGGGGGGGTGTGAATCAGTGTTTGTCTATTAATTATATTTCAGCAACTTTAAACATAAATCAAATTTATATAATTTGAAGCTTAACACAAGAACACATAACACATGATATGATTATGGGGAAACCTTGATCAGTGGAAAACCCCGGTGGGAATTAGTACCCAAAAATATTGCACTAATATAATGAACCTTTTAAAGTTCCTCTACCCTGTTAGGAGAAGTCTTTACAGTGCAAGTACAATGACCTGGTCAAGGGTTTGAACCTGTTAGGAGTATTTTACAATTAACCCTATTAGGGGTGAGGACTCACTGTCCAAAAGGCTCACTGCAAATAGGATGAAGGCTACAACATTCTTGATAATAGATATACACTATATCCAAAAATGAACTATTGTATGTGACACACTTGTCTAATCAGTTTTGATTATGCACTAATGCTCTTATACTCTTAAAGAGCTTTATCTTATTCTGACATCTTATACTATTCTTTTATATCTATGCTCTACATATTTATTCAACACTCACTAATACAAAATTGTATGTTATATATATGTGTTCATGCCTGAATAGAAACGACTAGAAACAAGACCTTAGTCGGCCCAAAAACAATATACACAATGCTTCCAAACTAATTGGCTTAAGTGTGATTACAAGAGTGATTGAGACATGATTACAAACATAACATAATAGGCGCATAGCCTTTACAAAACAAAATGTTATATGTTGATCCAAAACTGAGGTCGGCTCTGTACTCTATTTCCTGAACTGCTAGAGGCACTTCAACTTGTTGTAACTTATCTGTACTATCTTATCTAATCATGTGTGTCTAGGGTAATCACAAAAACATATCATAGAGCTTAATTATGAAGGCGCTTAGTCAGAATCGGTTGTACGCACATGCGCTGGTGCTCTGATCATTGGTATATCTCTGTTCTGTCCTGTCTTTTATACTTAGTCAATTTCCACTTCAAGGTTTGCTGTCAAAACTTCATATGACTTTTTTTCCATAGTGAAAACACAAAATAAGTCATATTCTCCCTGGGAGTCAACTTGCCAACACCTATTAGACCCATTTTGGTGATTTTGAGGTCCAAATTCTATTATGTGTGATCCTAGCAACCTATTGTTTCTACTCCCACATCTTTTCATCCATTCTAACACCCAATTCAAATTTGAGGCCATTCTCCTAGGACTAGAACATTTCAAACATTCTGTTTCCACGCTTTTTGGCCCAAATTTTGCCTGGAGCCCTATGTCGAGGTCTTGGTGGTAAATTTGATTTTATGGTTGTCTTGGCTTATTTTTGAATCCCAAAATGATGGATTGTGTATATAAACACCCTATCTCTCCTCATTTTGATATAAATTACTATCCTCAAGCACTCATGATCAAGAAGAATTTAAGCAATCAAGCAATCAAGAGCAGTTGAGTAGTTAGATTCATTATTTGAAGGCAAGCATCCAAATCTAGTTTCTCCTAAGTTTCCAATTCTTCATGTCAATTAATTATAAGTTAATATTCTCCAAATTGAAGTAAATTTATCTCCCATGATGGCCAAGTATAGGAGTTCTCAATCAAGAAAGAAGATCCTTCCTTACATCTACATTCATCTCTTCTTCATTGCAAGTGATTATTAAGCATATCTACATCCAAGATCTAGGAGTGGCATTCATAGATTCATGTATTTTTGAGAGAATCCTTGATTCCATTATATATTACAAGGTCAAATCCTTGGATCCAAGCACATTCAATAACCTTCATGGGTACGAGCAATTTCTATATCCATCCATGAGGGTTTATGCAAAGTAAATCAAACATTTACCATTTTACATACTTTCCTATATGAAATTTATTTCATTTTCAAGGTTGGCTCCTAAAAAGAGGTTTGACGAAGTAAAACCCCTTTAGACAACCTTTTTCCCATTTTCTATATGCAGGAACAGGTTATGGAGCTATCATACAAAATCCAAAAAGATCAGAATCTGTCGGAGGTTCCCTGAAAGTTTAAGGAAAAGAACACCTAGAATAGAATGTCTACAATGCCCTGTTCCCAGAAATAGAACAACTGAAACATTTTGTTCCATGCATTTTAGTATCATATTGCACCTATAGGCCAGTTCTACTTTCTGGATCTTGTTTCTTTACATTGCAGGTATATGGCAGTTTTTATCAGTTTGTTATTTCCAATTTTACAATTGCTTTCCTATTTTTCCATATACATCGTATCTTTCCCATCTTTTCCATTTTCATATATTTCATATTTAGAGAAGGATAACTATCTCATTTAGTGCTTAAGTCTCCTCTTGAGCCTAGTGGGGCATCTTCCTTATTAATGTGCAATTTTGAAAAAGAGTAATAATCACCCCTTTGTATTGCCCCCCGTTTTATATTGTTCATTTTGGTGAACCCGACTCGACTCTTCTTACATAATTTTAATGTTGGTAGTTAGATCTGATTTGTACACATTTAGGTATCTAGATCTCCTTGTATGCATTACATTATATCTTTATATTTGTTTTGACGATTAGATGTGCTTTCAATTACTTATGCTTAGTTGATAAATATTTGTATATCTCTTTCAAAGTTAATATGTGCATTAGATATAGAAATATTTTATTTTATTATGTATGAGTGTTATTACATTGATTCTTACCTATATAATTATGGTTAGAAGAAGTTATAGACTTATGGGTTCCTTTGATCCTGAGTCCTCTATGCTTTCTAGGAATCTTGACGAGACCAACATTCCTACTAATGCCATTCCTTTTATTGTTGAAAACATCTCTTCCCACTATTCTCATGATGAAGATTATACCTTAAGATTACCTCCTATGCAAGTGAAAAATATTTCCCATGACTTTGAAAAATTTGGGAAATGTTTCAGAGAAGAAATCTCCAATCTCAAGGTCATCTCCGTAGTAGAGGGTTTGGGGAAGATAATTCATAATGATGAACATGATGTTAACATATTGTGTAGTATCTCTCATCTCATTTATAAACATATAAAGTCTATTATATATTGTACCCAATAACTAGGTTTCACTCAACCTACCACTAGTATTGAGACCTCCATACCTATTCCAACTTCAATACCTAGTGTGTCCACTTATGCTCCACCTCTCTGATGTAAGTGTTCCAAATGGCTTGCTTGCTCAATCTCCTAAGAAGATCTTCTTTATCTTCTTCAAGGATCCTAATCTCCTCTAGGTCCTTATTAGGCTTAGATCATTAAATAATTCCTAATCCTACTCTTCTCTAAGAGTCTCCACTTTGTGCTTCACCTTTGAAAGACTAACACCCTAGTAGTTACTTCACTTCCTCACTTCTCCTACTTACACTTAGAAGTGTCTAAGTGCCAATTTACACTCTAATACTCATGAATAACTTGCAGGGGTGTCCATAACCATGTATACATTGCATTTTATCACAATTGAATCCATCTTGAGGGATCTCATACCCATTTTCAATCGATTCCAAGTTCTTATCTCTAGGAGGCCTAATTGAGCTTACTTCCTTGTAGCCCTTGTCAGTGTGTTTTTCCCAGTTCTTTCAAAACTTTACCAAATAAATTGGAAATATAAGACCATATATAGATACCCTTTTCCATTTTATAAAGGATTTTGTAGGTTTTAGTTTTAGGAGTCATCCATACATAGGATTCCTACAACCTAGGGTCAATAGGGCTAATAGGATTAATTTCTAGGACAGTCTGCAACACTATGCAAAACTTGTTTAAAACTTGGTCTTCATGATTGATATGAACCCGACCAAATCATTATGTTAAGGTAACACTAAACCCTAACTGGAAATGTACTTAGGCCGTATAGTACTTCACTACCCTGCATGTGAATGCTCACTGTTTCACCTCCAAACCACTAACCGGACAGTGTATGCTCGCCTAGGGCTTGGATCTAAAAATATAAAATTAAATTTCCCTGACTCCTAACTCTACAAATATGTACACTACTAACTCACCTAACATATCCATCTACCCTTAGGTGTTTCCCATGGTTAGATTTCATGGGGGAACCATGACTTGACTGACTGGTCAGGACAGGACTAGTGAGTCTCCTAAACACAAAACAATTTGAAATAGACCTTAAACTACCTCAAAAAACTAACTTACTAAATGAAAAATGTTACAAACTATCTTAAGAACACCAAACAATCATCAGCTCGAAGCTTTGAATCCATACAATGGCACTATTTCAATGAAATGCTCAAAATTCTCAGAAAACTAGAATTGCAAAGCTCTATTCCCAATTCACACTTGTTACAATCAATAAATAACTCCATGATTCAAGTCTTTTTACCAATTATATGCCTTCTTCCTTCATTCTATGCCTTTTTGGTCGATTCCCCACTCCTAGTTTCAAGGAGAATCCAAGGTAACCGTGTTGCATGCAACATTTGCAATAATTGCAAATGTTGTCATGACAACAATTTAGCAACTTTTGGCAT
>MU228071.1:3606263-3621243 GCA_018584345.1 Thuja plicata
AACAATGGCTATTGTTGTGACCTTAGTCCTAATGACTAACTCACTTAGCCCACATTGCAATGACCTACTAAGGTCTAAACACAAACTAACCTATCTTGACTTGGCCAATGTCAAGTACAAGCCAAAAAATGAAAACAACTTGGAGGTTAGCCTAGATGTGCTCTTGCACCACTCTCATAACCACTTCCATCCAAAACATCAATCCTACACATGTTAGCATTCCTAATCCTATCATTCTTAATATTCATTCAAGTGTTCCATGTTTTTATTTACCTTCATCCATGCCTACCTACAATATTGTTCCTTTTTCATACTCCATCATTCCTTCCATTTCCCATAATGGTCCAAACATTCCACACATATCTCTTACCACTCTTTCTATTGAATCTACTATGAATAGCTTTTCTCAAACAATTTCATCTTTTCAAAACCAAATTGCTTCCATGTATCAATCTAATTTTAACATTCATACTTGTGGCATTTTTAGTCTTGTCCATAGACATCATTTGTGTGGTTATCCCTAAATACATGGAAATTTAGAGACTTACAATGGTAAGGGTGATCCTTTGGCTCATGTTAAAACCTTTCAAACATTGTGTAGTGATTTCTATTTTCATCATAGGTTCATGGCTAAAATTTTTACTAGAACCTTTCGAGATAAGGCCTTGCAATGGTATTTTTGTTTGCCTCCTTATTCTATTGACTCTTTTCAAAAACTTGCTAATGTTTTCATTCAATAATTTCAAAATGACATTGGTCTTAAGATATCTTTGACTAATTTAATTCTTTATTAACAAGGTGTTAAAGAAAAAGTGACTAATTTTGTTAGTAGATTTAAGCATTTGCATGCTCATATTTATTATCATGTGCCTGATATTAATGTGCAATGTATTTTCATTGCTAACTTACAAAAAGACATTAGAGATAAGATATTGCTTTCTGTGTTTTCTTCTATTACTCAATTGTGTGCAGTGCTTCATATTTATCAACTTCAAGTGATTCAGTTTGAGAGCACCACTCCAATGGTTCTTGTTGATAATAGTGATGTCACATCCCAGTCCTATCAAATTTTTTTAAAACCCAAGAGCTTCATCAAGATCAAAAATTCATCAAACACTGTTGATTAGCAAGTGACAACAACATCCAAAGGTATGGCTCCTTTGTCATTTGTTTTTAGACCTTTTCGTAATTTTACACAACTTCTTTACATAATGTGATGTTCAAGTTGATTAATGCTAAAGTGTTAACACTTCCTCCCATTAAACCAATTGACACATCCAAACCTTTTCCTAAATCCTTTGACCACAAATCTTTTTATCATCACCATTGTCAACCTAGCCATGATACTAAGAAGTGTTTCTATTTGAAATATGTTATTCAAGAAGTCATTAATTTTAATGTTATATTTGTTGATAGTGTTAATGATCAAGGAAATAAATCTATAGCACCTACCAACCAAAATTTCCAAATATATACCAATCCTTTGCCTTCTCATTCGACCAATACCATTGAGTCTACCTAGGCTTTACCTTCTTCTTCCACCCATGTTTTTGACTATGATGTTGAGTGTATTAAAGCCAACAATGTTGTCAACCTTATTGATAAATCTGAATCAGAACCCGAAACTAAACCCGAACCCGAGCTTTGCATTATCTTTGATCCTAATGAGATTAATAAAGCACCTGATGGTCCTTTTTACATTGTTCCAAAGGTTAATGATCTCTTTTCTCATGTTGTCCTTATAGATCATACTTGCATGGTGAATGTTATAACTGAAGAATATCTTTACACTAGATAAATGCAAAAAGATTTCTATGACAAATATGATGTGATGATCCAAAATTTTAATGGATTCACTTACCCTACCCATGGTTCTATTAATTTTACTGTAGATGTTACTCATATAACATTATATGTCACCTTTGTTGTCATCTCAACTTCTGATCAATTTCAATTTAGAATTGGTCTTCCTTGGATCACCTCCATGAAATTGGTAGTCTCTCATATCAATAAGTGTTTGAAATTTCCTCATAAAAGAGAAATTATCGCAATTAACTATAGTTTATATCAGCCTTTAGTGCCTCAAGAATCCTTTGACCTTGAGTTCTTTTGGCCTTCTATACCTCAACCAATCCAACCTCGCAAAGACAATCTCTTTCAATCCTATGAGAATACAAAATCCAAAAGATTTCTGAGCTTAACAATCTTAAAGATATCTCATTTCCTTACCTTGGACCTGGACTCCTTCCTACACCTTTGACACCTCCTATATATCATTTTGTTTCACCGTGTATCCTATAAGTGCTCTGTCAATGTTATCTCTCAACCTAGTGTGGTTCCTTCCATTCTTCCTCCTAAAGAAGAAAAGGACTTGATGTTGATTGATCCTAAACCAAATAAAATTTCAAGAAAAACCAAACAAAGTTATTATGCCCATGATCACCGTCATAAACACCATGCTAGAGCCCATGAGCATGGTTCCCAAAATATTTCCTCCCATAAGACACCTATTCATGATTTGTTTCCTTTGACCAATCCATGTGTAGCCCAAGGGAGGAAGTTAATTTCAAAAAGATGAAATTGAACAAACATGATAATTCTATTCGTATCTTAGATTATATTACATTTATTTTGGATTCAGAAGATACTAATTTTAATATTCCTAATACAAATGATTCTTTAGACTCGCAGCTGAATTTTTTTTTCAAAAACCAAATACGCTTCTTCACAACGATTTTTTTCTAAAGATTTCATGTCTCCTGTTGGGGATGGATGTCCTCCTAGATTTCATACTGGTAATATGGGTTCTGGGCTCTCTTCCCCTAGGGTTCTTCCTAGGGTTCTTCCATGGGGGAGCATCTTACAGGATCAGTCTGCGACTTGGGTTCCTGCCCATTTTCAAAATGACAAACGAGCTCGCCGTCACTTCTCTAAATCTGTGCTAAATTTGTTTCATCCTTGGAAACCCTCATTTTTGTTACCCATTGAAAAAAAATTTAAGTACCTCAATACTGAAGATCCTGGCCAAAATCTGGATTGAATTATATCCTCCCCTCCTCTTAAGAGATCCAATGATTGTATCATGTATAATGTTATCCCTAGGGCTCAACATTCTCAAATATCTCTCCATCCCAAGAAACACCCTAAATCAACAAGAATTATGTCTCCTCAAACTACGCCTTACTCTCCGCCTCATCGCAGAAATTTTAGTTTTGCCCCATCTTGGGAAGATAGGGCCAAGATTGTTGAGATAGTCCCTCCATTCGTGAAGAAACCTAAAATTGCATCCTATAGCCCCGCACATTGTAGAAACAAGCTTTATACTAAATATGCACCTGCTGAGGATGCTTTTTCCCTGGATATCACTGATGGACTAATGGAAAAAATGCAAGAACTTTGCGCTTCTTTTGTATTGATCTACAGGTGAAATGGAGTGGGATTATTGTTAGAAAGTATTGCATCATGGTTGGAACATCGATTACAAAATGAGGTAAGTACTGTCCTTCTCCCCAAAAATTTCACCTTTATGGTTTGTAATATTGAGGATCTTAAGGAAAAATTACTCTGGGAAGGGTGTCCTCGATACAAAGACACGGACTTCACGGTGTTAGATTGGATTCCATTTTTTAATCCCTACAATTTAAAATACTTTCAAATTGAAAGAATCATTATGCTTAAGAACATGTTTGTGGAATTCCTAAATGATGAACTTCTTAGAAAAATTAGAAATATTTATGGTAAATTTGTAGGTTTTGGCGATAAAAAACATAAGTACTCTAAAAATGCAATTATTGTCAAGATGAATGTGACTACAAAGTTTCTAAAACCTGTAGATATAAAAGGTAAATCCTTGACTCACATAATCTATCCATGCTTTAAAATTTTAATATAACAAAACTAGGTGAGGAAATTTATGAGGATGTCGCTTTGACGAAGTATAATTCAAGCAATAAAGTAGGTATGTTAGATTTCAAAAACCTTCACGAGCTCAAAATTACCTTCTTCAATGATAAAGGAGGCTTTCGGGTCTCTTCCCCCAATCCTCTGGGAGAAGGTTTCTCCCTACATCCTAGTCCTACCCAGAATAAGTCTTTGACCGACAACCTTGGTGGTAAGGCACTTGATGATATTTTTCACCCTGTTAAACTTCCATCTGAGAATATTATGAATAATATCCCCTGCTTGGAGTCTCCTGATCCCAAGGAACCACCCCAATCCCCCCTAATGATATATATGCTATTATTAACAAGAATTATTTTAGTTCAGACATGATAATCCAAACTCCCCTTCCAAATAAATATTTAAGAACAGATTTGGAATCTAAGCCTGTGGATATTAATAGACCTAAATCACGGGGGACCGAAATGGGGTCTCCCACCCAATCAACACCTGAAGGAATAATTAAAACCAATCCCCCGAGGATACTCATTCAATCATTAATGAGAATCTGGCAGTTAGGGGAATTCTAACAGAAAATAGAGTCTGCCCCTCCTTTGTTGGTCACATTACAGGGCATCAGACGGAGTTAGATGTTGGGGACTTACATCAGATCCAATACCTTAGAGACATAATTTCACCTAAGAAGGAAAATAATATGATGGAAATTATGGTGCCCTCTATTCTAGTGACCTCAATTGATAGATATTTTGATGATTCAATAAAGGTGGATAAGGTTTCTCCTCAATTCAAGGAGGGGAGGCATGATTATCCGAGAAAACAACATGAGGGATTATCAAATAAGGAGCATGTCCAAATTCCAATTAAACAAGGAATTGTTGTAAGCTCTTCAACCCAAATTGAAAAGGAAGTAGAGAATATTTCAAACTTTATAGGTGATACCCTCCCAGATCAACTTATTGACATACTTTTTGATGAAATTATTAATGAAGAAGAATTAAATTTACAGAGATCTCTCCTTATCAAGTGTATTACGGAAATGCATGGCATGGATGATCTTGAGGTTACAGCAAATCTCTTGGTGGACATAGGTAATTTGGAAGCTAGGGACCCTGATACATATGGCATTGACTTCACTCTAGATAAAAAAATATTCTCCAGACTGTGGTAAAATTCTAAAGAAAAGGGGTAGGAAATCTAAAGGTGAACTTAGGGATATAGATGGAGAAGCTTCAGGTCAGATCAAAATAACTACTCTCTTAAATGCAGGGAAGGGGAAGTTCCTTCCTAAGGAGAAATGAATGTCCTATCATGGAATGTAAGGGGCCTTAATGCCCCTAAAAAGAAGTAGATTCTTAGACGCTGCATAAATAATACTAAGGAAGACATGTTTTTACTCCAGGAAACAAAAATGTGTAGGGAAGATGCACTAACTTTAAAAAAAAAAAACTAGGATTTAGAAACCTAGAAGAGTCACATGCCACTGGTGCATCGGGGGGATTAGCTATCATTTGGGATCCAAGATCTATTTCCTTTAAAATTCTAGAAAAACATCAAAATTGGATGTTTGGGTAAGTAAGAAATTTTAGAAATAAACTAGTGTTCAATCTTATCAATATTTATGGCCCGACACAAACGAAGGATAAGCTCCACGTCTGGAAGGAAATTGAGATTTTCCTAGGTAATTACCCCATCCAAATCTATTTTATAGGCAGAGACTTTAACACCATCACTAAGCTTTCTGAGAAGAGAGGTGGCATCAAGAGACTGCCATAAGCAGCCAACGATCTCATTGATTGGGTAGCTAGAAATGCATTACTCAAAATACAAACGAAAGACAATACTTTTACCTGGAATAACTGAAGGAAATATTTCTGCAACATCGCAGAGAAGCTTGATAGATTTTTTCTCCATGATAGTCTCATTGATGTCAATGAGACCTTTAGAGATGACGTACTTCCCATATCTAGATCTGATCATTACCCTGTCCAACTACAAATCTTAGCAGACTCCAGACCAAAGAATTGTCCATTTAAATTTTAACTAATGTGGCTCCAAGATGAAAATATATTAAATCTAATTAAAAAATGGTGGGAGGAAGCACAAATTTTAGGTTAAAAATGTATATAGTTTCCAGTAAATTGATGATCATTAAAAGAAAATTGTTAGAATAGAATTCAGAAAACTTTGGTAATATATGTGAGAAAAAATTGGCTTTAGAGGAAAATCTGAAGGAGGTTAACTCAAAGGTCATAATCCTAGGTATGAATGAGGCTTTATACCTAGAAGAGAAAAAGATACTAATTGAATATGAAGATTTATTGACTAAAGAAGAGATTTTCTGGCGTCCAAAATTGAGGGAGTCCTGGTTAGAAGCAGGAGATAGAAATACTAAGTTCTTTCATAACAACACTAAACATAGGAGACATACCAATAGAATAACATTGATTAAGACTAAAGATGGGGAGGTTCTCAAAAACCCCAAATTAATAGTGGATGAAACAATCAAATATTTTAAAGACATACTGAACAACCTGGGTCACTCCAATCTTTGTGAACAGAATAAGATGCTCAAGCATATCCCCCACATAATAACACCACAACATAATAAAACATTATTAGAAAAATTCACTATGGACGAAGTCAAGGAGGATATAATGAGAATGAACCCAAATAAATCTCCAGGTCTGGATGGGTTTTCAGCTGGATTCTACCAAAAGTGTTGGGATTTTATAGGAAAGGAGGTCATGGAGGCGCTGGAAGGAGTTAGAAATTATGGAAATTTATTGAAAGAAGTCAATAATTCTTTCTTAACTCTTATTCCAAAAAAAAAAATCTTGAAAACCTTAATTATTTTAGACCAATTGTGTTATGTAATACTTTATACAAACTATTATCAAAAACTTTGACCATTAGGCTCCAAAAACTCCTTCCTCTTCTGATTTGTGAGGAGCAAACTGGCTTTGTACCTGGAAGATCAATTTATGATGGTGTAATCATAGCTCAAGAAGCTATACACTCAGTTCAAAAAAACATGTCTCCTAATATGCTCATCAAATTGGATATCAAAAAATCATACGACAAATTTGACTGGAGATTCTTATGTAAATGTTTAGAGTCCTTTGGGTTTTCTAAAAGCTAGATTAACCTCATATATGAATGTATATCTACACCCATGATTTCTGTTTTGATAAATGGCACACCAAAAGGGTTCTTTGAGATTTCTAGGGGAATCTAGCAAGGAGATCTGAGGTCTCCCTACCTCTTCACCATAATGGCGGAAGCTCTAGGGAGAGCCATACATTCACGAAAAATGGAAGGCCCAATTAAAGGCATAACTATATCCATTAATTTGGAACCAACTACCCATCAATAATTTTTAGATGATACCATACTTTATGGAGCTATTGAGGTAAAGGAAGCTAAAAAATTTAAACTTATTCTAGACTCATATACTTCTGCCTCGGGGAAAGAAATCAATGTTGATAAATTAGAAGTCTTCTCCTTTAATACAAAAGATGAAACGAAGAAGCAGAACTGTAAGGCTCTTAACTTCAAACTGGGTAATCTTCCTTGTAAATACCTTGGACTACCCTTGGATATAGGAATTAGAACAACTTCTCTTTGGAACCCTATAATAGATAAAATTAAGAATAAAATGAACTCCTGGAAAGGAAAATGGCTTTCCTCTATGGGCAGAGCTACAATGGTTAAATCTGTTTTAACCTCTATGCCTACTTATCAGCTAGCTTGCATTAATCTCCCTGCCAATAAAAGAGTTGAATTAAATAAAAATTTGAGAAACTTCTTTTGTAAAGACACCGATGATGATAAGAAATACCCCTTATTGCCTAGGATAAGGTATGCTATCCAAAAGATGAAGGGGGTATGGGGATTAAAAACATTGGAGATGAAGGTATGGCATTAGGAGCTAAACTAGTCTAGAGACTATATAGAAATCCCCAAGCTAAGTGAGAAAAAATTTTAATATCAAAATATCTAGTTGACAACAGTCCTATAATCATTTTTAGGGAAAAAAATCTTCCTAGAAGTTCTCGCATTTGGAACTTTATGCTAGAATGTCACTACATTATCTCTAGTAAACTCACTTGGAACCTAGGAATAGGGGATGAAGCACTCTTTTGGTTTGACTCCTGGGGTGGGTATGAGGCACTAGATAAAACTCCCTGTAATAGGTCTAGATCCTTGTTAGAATTTTCTTAGGGTAGATTAGTAAAAGATTACATCAAAGAATCAACTAATGACATTGGATGGGAATGGAAGCACTTTTCAGGACTTAACCTACCAAATTATGAATTAAGGATCCTAACAGATATATTAAAAAAGAGACATTTGGTCCTCAATAGGAAAAAAGATACCTTGGTATGGGATGGGTCCAAAAATGGTGAATATAATACTAAGGATGGCTATAATGTTATTAGAAGTAAACATATTAGGTCCAAAACAAGTATGCTCATTAATCTGCGTTGGAATAAGTACTGACTGCCAAAGGCAAGCCGTTGTACCTTGATAGCTCTGCAGAAGAAGCTACTTACCATAGACAGATTTAAGATAATGGGTTTTGAAGGCCCTAGTAGGTGTCCTCTATGCGAAAAGGAAGAGGAAGATCTTAATCATATTTCACTAACGTGTAATTATTCAAATGAGTGATGGAAATGGTTAAATTGTAACCTTGGGTGGCAATCATAATTCCCTAATATCATCCTTAATATGCTTCAAGCTTGGATAGAAATTAAGAAAGGTAGTATATATGCTAACTTATGGATTATTTCCCCATCAATCCTTATATGGGAACTATGGAAGGAAAGAAATAGAAGAGTATTCAGGAATGAAAAAATGGAAGTAAGACATCTAATTAAAAAAATAGAAGCAAGCATAATCGAATTTACCAATAACAAAAGTAAAGGTCAGCAAAAGAGAGAAACAAAGATGTCTTATTGGGATGAGAAAATCAGGGGGAAATGGGTTGGCCTTGTCCTCCCTCCTTTCCTGGGACTAGGAGACAGGATCACTAAATCGAGAAGAGAAGAATGCGTGTGGGCACCACCTCATCATGGATGGTTCAAAGTGAACTTTGATGGGGCTTCAAGGGGTAGTCCTAGAATAGCTAGGATTGGTTGTTGTGTTCACAATGGAGAAGACAAAGAAATAGAAGTTTTGGCTTCCCCCATTGGCCATGAGACCAACAATTGGGCGGAAATTTTGGCCTTAATAAAAGGACTAAAAATATGTATAGATCTAGGAATAAAAAATATGGAAATTGAGGGGGACTCGGCCATAGTAGTAAATTCCCTCAGGATGGGTACAATGCCTGAATAGAGACTAAATGTGCTTCTTTTTGAAGCCATACATCTAAGTAGTAGGTTCTCCAAAATAACAGTCAATCATATTTATAGGGAAGGTAATAAAAGCGCGGATGAATTAGAAAATCTGGGAGCAAATGGTATCTCCCTACCTCCGGATGTCCCTAAAATCAAAGCACATGACCCTTATATTCAAGCTATTTCTTAAACCAGACAGTAATATATCCATCCTCCTAACTAAGGTTTGGGAAATGAGCATTATATTGAAATATATTAATATTACTTGACATTTAATAGCTATCCAACTAGAATATTTAATTTTTAAATTAAAGTCCAATAATAGGTTAAATCCTACCATCTGTCCCTTTATACTCAACTTATTCTTTAGCCAAAGGTAGGAGTGCATCAGACATCATAAGTATTAAGCACCCTAAATTACATTAAGTAGAAAAATATTATAAATTAGGAAATTGGGTGAAGTATTAGATACCGGCACGAGAACATGACCCTTAATGCAATCACACTTATTTGCACAATCTCCAAACCATGAGTAAAATCTCAATTGCTAGATGGTCTACTGGTTGTATATATCATGAGTAAACCACTTAGTTATCCCCAGCTCTCACTATCATTTAATTTATCCGTGTCATCAAAATCATATCAACCGCATTAGAAAAATATCATGGCTCAACACTTGAAAAAGGTTCCCTTAGTTTAATCACAAATTGAGGTGGCACGATTAACATTACTTGGAAGCAGCTGCAAGCCCATCATTACATTAGCAGGCATAGGGTATGCATTTAAGAATGCAAATTATCTAGAAATTGATGCCTTCCTTATCAAGCTAACCATTTTACAACAATTCTTAGCTTTTCAGAAACACCTATCCGCACCCAAAAATTCTCACCAATGTACATACCTTTCATGCTTTGGCAACTAGAGATATGGCATTTCGGGGCCCTATCACTCCTAAGTTTTGGAATAGAATTCTCCAGCCTATGGATGACTTAGCCAGGGGAGCTCTAGAACTAATCTTAGCTGATTCTCACTTCGAATATAGCTATACAATGAGAAGTAATGAGGATATAGTGGGTTCTTTCATTTCCTACCTTCTTAGAGCCGGTATAGCCAAAACCAAAGTTATAGACCTCTGTAAACTCACCTTCCTGAGTAAAATTTTGGTTGGGCTTGAGGAGGTAGTGCTTAGTATTAACTTTAGAAACCAGGTCCCATTTCTAGAAGACTATATGATTGTAGAAGTCGGAAGCCTAGAGCATAAGGCAAAGATTCCACGGAGACCCTGTTTGGTTTTTCGTGACACGGAGGCATTTGAGGCTCTGTGGCCTACCATTAAAAGGAACATTGATTTCCTTCTACGATGGAAAAAGGATAATACCTACAGAAGATATAGTATGGCTCACAAAGTACTTTAATGAGGAGGCCTTCTCTGTGCCTCCCTCCTTTAGTGTCACGAGCTTGGACAAGATACAAACCACCCCTCTGAAGATCATCAAATGAGGATGGCGAAGGAGCTATGTCTGGAACAAAGGAAAGTGGAAGATGGATGAACTAGGTCTTGAAGAAGATAGTTCCAAGGAAGAGGTGGTCCTCAGAAAGGTCAAGGATGAAAAACCAGAGTAACCATTGCAGAACAAAGTTCTGGAACTACACAGAACATGTTATAATTAGTCCATAGACATTACTGAAGTGAAGTATAAACTATACTCTCTAAAGGAAAAGTTAGAAATACTCTATAGATAAGTATAGCATAGATGTATATTTGACATAAAGATAGGAGGCATCAGGGTATGATTAAAGTAAAAAAACTAGCGAAGTGTTGGTTAACATTTAAATATTTTGATATATGCTATATGTTTATAATCTTGAGTAGGTAGATTCTAGCAATATTCTGAATGGTTGCGCTATTTTTACTTCTTGTTCATAAACAAAAATGAATACTACTAGGTTATTATGAGTAAGGCTGAACAACCAAGCCCCAAACTGTTCACCTGCCAACCCGTAGAAGATGAAATGACGTCGTTACCTATTCATCTATTCACATACTTCTTCAGCCATTCCCCTTCTATTTAAGGTCTTTAGGATCAACATTGAGGTAATATTTCTTGTTGGTCTTAGGAAATATGACTATGCCCATAAAGCTTCATGGGCAAGAATTCAAATTGCTTTTGATACTCCCATAAATGGGCCGAGGATAAAAAGTGTCTTACTTTCATCTCACTTTCTAGTCGTTAGGGTAGCTCTTAGAATCTTGGGCAGGGAATGCATCAACAATATTGATAGGTACATAGTTAATTTGGACATACCTGCATTATTCATTGCATCGACCCTCCAAGTGGGTACTGACAAGCAACCTCTGGGGATACTCTGTAGAAGACTTTTCAAAAATGCTTACCTTGGTGACCTGGATAAAGTACTCGCCAATATCAGGGAGGATCTTACAATACCTAAACTGGGTTTTTATGACCTATCCTTGGTGGGTGGAAGACCAATCCTGGCTAACCCAATTTTTCAAGTGGATGACCTAGAGCTCCTTGTCACTTGGGCCCATACCATGAGAATAAATCTAAACTTTCTTTATTTTTTTTTCCATGTTAAACTCTCAGATGTCATGAACTGGATAGATTCGTTCATTTTGGAAGACCAAGTTGGGGTCTGGGAATCTGATTCTGAATTAAGCATCAATATTGATATACCCCATCTGAGGAGACATTTAAATGTAGAGATAGATTCATTTTCTTTGAATGGGGAATAAAAGATGGGTCAGGAACTGAATATTTTATCTTGAATTCACCAGCAATCCAAAAAAAGAATTCTTGGCTTATCTTCTGATTTGTACTAAATTTATGTATTATAGATCATTGTTCTAGTACACTGATTAATAGACTGCTATCAGGATTGCACATTTCATTAGCTTTAATTGTATGTTAATTTAGTGAAATTTCTGTGCTGAATATAATGCATTTTTATTTTAATGGTTCTGAGATATACAAACTGTAACATTGTTGTCAATATGGCTCATCCTCCCTACTCAATGGTACCCATGGGAAAGATTGGCCTCAATTCAAAACTGATAATGACCAATCCCTATTGCATATCTGGCTCTAAACCTTCCATTTAGATGGAGTGTTTAAGACTACTCGACATTGGAGACCTTGCTCTATGTTTATCCTTAGAGGTGAATTACCTTACTCCGCCATCTTGTAGGGCTCTTCCTTCACCTAGTCTCAGCTAGTTCTCCCGCCTCTATTTTCCTTGATATCCAGTGGCCTCCACCCATTAGATGCATAATCATCATGAAATCAAGGTAGGATTGTAATGTAGACTGAAGGCATATTTACACTCATATATATATATATATAATAGATATTTATATATATAGACATATATATATATATATATATATATGAAGACATTATATTTTTCCATTAGTATATGCAAGGAAAAACATGATAAACACTGTCGGTTATTACTACACTAATAGATAGGGCACATCAGTACTTGACACCAAGGTTACCGATATTGCTAAGTACAAAGCATCCTGACGCAACACTATTTAGTGTTACCCGATGACAAAAAAGACAAAGGAACTGAATGAGTAACCAACAGTTCAACCTGATGAAACAATCAAGAGTGGAACCCAACAGATCAAGGGAACCCAATGATCAATTCAAAGAAGGAACAATGATAGACTTTCAGTTCACATCGACAATCAGATACCAAGAGTCAGTTACATCCCGCAAAAAGTGGATCTAACTTCCACGTCAGATAAATCACTGAAGTTTTATATTTAGCTTCTTGATTTTTTTTTAATCCATTACGTAAGAGAAAATCAATGTAATTATTATTGTTTTTATCAGTCTAACTGATTTAAAACATGCAAACTAAAGGATCAAGGTTAAGTTGTATACCTTGGATCTAGATTTAACATTGTAATGCGTGATTCTAAAATAGGTCAAAGAACTTGTATAAATAGATGCTCAATCAATTGTGAACATGTTGTTTGATGATGATTGTAGCCTCTGAGAGAATCTAAGTTTCAAACAAGAGAATTCATGCAGAAGCACAGACAAAGATCAAATCAGTTTTCAAGAACAAGAACCAAGGCTACCGACAAGCAAGAAAAGGTATTAATCAATCACTATAGGTGATATTCATATGTTGTAAGCTTTAATGGATTTGTGATCAACAATTATAGATTGCATACAGTCAGGTCATACATATTGTACACATTCTAACAAGTGTAAATCTCTTAACCGAGTGCACACTACATAAGTGTTGCTAAAGCTCTTAACAGAGTAGATCCTAATAGGTCTCCACATTAATAATCCTAAAAGGGTAGCTCATCAGAAGTGATCAAATTGTAAGCCTTAACCAGCTCCCTTCTAATCTATAGATAGTGAAGTTTTGTGGGTGTCATCCCCACCGTAGTTTTTACTTCCCAACAGGAGTTTTCTGCAATATCATATCTTGTGCTATGTGTCTATTACTTTCATGAATGTTTCTATGAATGTTACATACAATTAAGATTATGAATTAATATTACATGCATAAGAAAGAACATCAAATTTGGTCAGTAATACAATAAAGATTGATTACAAATGAAGTAAGGTGAAAAGTGTTAAAAGTTTTAGAGGTACTGATTCACCCCTCCCCTCTCAGTACTACTTCCCATTAATCCCAACATACACACACACACACACACACATAGATATATACTCTTATATATCGATATATTGATAGTAATGGATATTCAGTTATACTGGTATGGAGGGTTGTATATATATCTAAACATATAGATATCTTGATGCCTTGAAACCATCTATTTAGAGGAAATTGGACTGTCTTCGTACTTTCTTCCATAAATCATCAGCCTATGATTGAGGATTGGGTATTGGTCTTACATTAAAGATGATAATGAGAATATCAGGAATAGGGATGACTTTAGTGATTCGAAGAGTGGGGAATTAGGGGTTAATAGGTTCGAACAAGGACAGATGGCCATAGGGACTCCAAGAATTTTGAGGGCTTTTTATGGCCTTCTCATCCTATTTCACCTAGGATTGGGCTCCTAGGAATGGGTAGTTTCTATATATCCTCTGTAAACTCTTTTACATGTATAATTTACCTTTATGCCTAAGCATGGACTTTGGATTTGTCATCAGTTTGCACCTAATAAGTTGGGAACAAAGATGATCATTTCTGGCAACCCAAATCAGCACACATCATCTCTGTTGAGGTTTATTTTGGGAAGCTAACTGAGTTTGTATGGTTATACGCACGTTATTACTGTTACATATCAAACTTATGGATATATATTTTTTTTTGCTGATACACACACACACACACACACACACATGTATGTATCATATTATTTTCACATTCACGGTACATAAAGATATATTTATATATATATATATATACATGGAATTATATATATATATATATATATATATATATATATATATATATATATATATATATTTGTAATTTTGAATACATTTTTATATATTGGTATTTGGCCTCTAGATAGATTTTATATTTGAAAATTTATGTTGTTTCATTTCTTTAAAGTTTTCCTACAATGCAATGACAGTAAGGAATATATCTAGGTTAATTAACGTATAGAACATTTGTTCTGTTGCAATAGATCAGATTAGTCTAAGCTAACCATTTGATAGTATTGTTGTAATGATTTAAGAAAGTAATATATCACTCCTTCCTTTCCTTTCGACTAAATA
>MU228071.1:3621415-3638747 GCA_018584345.1 Thuja plicata
TATATATATATAGGGATACAGTTGTACTTACTTTTTATTTCCAAAGCTATTACTATAGTTAAAATTTAAAATAGATGTAGGTGTACTCATGGATAATGAGATTCATATTTAGGAATCTACTCCTCGATTTGATACTAGAAGTGCTTAGCTAATCTATTTTATCCCTTCAAAGAATGGGCTTTGTGAAAACTAGTATTAACACACATTAACATAATCTAATGTTGGTTTAAGGCAAGGTCTCTCTAAGTAGATTTAGAAATACTAAGATGTAAGTTACTCTAACCAAAATTATACATTTCATATGATTAGAATGTATCTGAAGATATTATATTTTGCCATTAGTATATGCAAGGAAAAACATGATAAACACCATCAGTTTATGCTACACCGACAGACAGGGCACAATACTACCTGACGCCAAGGTTACCGATATTGGTAAGTACAAAGCATCCCGACGCAACACTATTCAGTGTTACCCGATGACAGAAAAGACAAAGGAACCCAACGAGAAACCAATAGTGCAACCCAAAGAAACAGTCAAGAGTGGATCCCAATAGATTAAGGGAACCCGATGATTAGTTCAAAGAAGGAACACCAACATACTTTTAGTTCACACCGACGATCAAGAACCAACAGTCAATTACATCCCGCAAAAAGTGGATCTGACTTTTCACGTCAGATAAATCACTGAAGTTTTATGTTTAGCTTCTTGATTTGTTTTAAATCCATTATGTGAGGGAAAATCAATGTAATTATTATTGTTTTTATTAGTTTAACTGATTTAAAACATGCAAACTAAAGGATCAAGGTCAAATTGTATACCTTGGATCTAGAGTTAACATTGTAATGTGTGATTCTAAAATAGGTCAAATAAATTGTATAAATAGATGCTCAATCAATTGTGAACATGTTTTTCGATGATGATTGTAGCCACTGAGAGAATATAAGGATCAGACAAAAGAATTCATGCAGCAGTACAAACAAAGATCAAATCAGTTTTCAAGAACAAGAACCAAGGCTACTGACAAGCAGGAAAAGGTATTAATCAATCACTATAGGTGATATTTATATATTGTGAGCTTTAATGGATCTATAATCAGAAATTATAGATTGCATACAGTCAGGTCAAACATACTGTACACATTCTAACAAGTGGGGTAAACTTAAGAAATCCTTTCATGGAAGGTGGACTTAACAGACCTATTGTAAATCTCTTAACTAAGTGCACACTACATCAGTGTTGCTAAAGCTCTTAACAGAGTAGATCCTAATAGTTCTCCACATTAATACTCCTAACAGGGTAGATCATCAGAAGTGACCAAATTGTAAGCCTTAACCGACTCCCTTCCATTCTACAGATAGTGAAGTTTTGTGGGTGCCATCCCCATCGCAGTTTTTACTTCCTAACAGGAGTTTTTTGCGATATCATATCTTGTGTTATGTGTCTATTACTTTCATGAATGTTTTTATGAATGTTTCATACAATTAATTTTATGAATTAATACTACATGCATAAGAAAGAACATCAGATTTGGTTGGTAATACAATAAATATTGATTGCTAATGAAGAAAGGTGAAAAGTGTTAAAAGTTTAGAGGTACTGATTCTCCCCTCCCGTCTCAATACTACTTCCCATTAATCCCAAAAATTGGTATCAGAGCTAAGTCTCTTCTTGGAAAGCTTAAAGGCTTAAGAGAAAAGATCATACAATGGAGAAGTACAAACTTGATAAAAATATTGAGAATAAAAAGCTTGAAATTTAGATGTTCTATGAACAGTATAAAGAATCTAGAATAAACACGAGACAATTGTTGGATGAAAGAAAGACTATGGCTTCTCGCTATAATGAGATAGATTATCATGAGGAAGAGATTCCAGATTTCTTTGAGTCTTCATGATCAAATACAAGCAAGGCATTAGATACATCAGAAGAAAACATCATAAGCCTAACTGAAATCAATCTACATCTGGTTGGACAAGTCAAATATCTGCAAATCGGTCAAGAGACACAGATGGTAAGAATGATTGATGTCATGAACAATGCTAGGCAAGTTGAACAAGAAAGAACACTAGCTATTGATGATAGAAGAAAGATCACAGAAAAGATACAAGAAAAGGAGTCTGAGATACAAAGACTTACATAGCATCACCATGAAGTTACAATTCAGATTATTCTTATGAGTCAAGAAGCAAACAGAATGAATATGGAACTCATTGAAAGAATACAGATTATCAGTGAACTAAGAGAAGAGAATGAAAAACTAAAACATGAGGTTAGAATTCAACAATAGCGTATTGACATGATTAAGAGAGCTGGAGAGAGTACAAAAAGGATGGTTGAATTCTTGAATGCACAAATAAGACCCAACACCAACACTAGACTAGGGTACACCAAGCATGGAGAGTCATCAAATGAAGCTGATCCAAAAGATGCCTACACCAATCCTAAACCAAGGAAGCTGACATGCAATCACTATGGAAAGCAAGGCCACACCTCAAATGTTTGCAGTAGCAAAGAAAAAGGTATTACTAAATCCACATTTACATTCATAGGACATTGTTATAATTGTAACAAGAAAGGACATAAAGCATATGAATGTAAATCAAAGGTGAAAGAACAAAAGAAGGAAACCTATATGGAAAAGTATTTTCCCACCTAAAAAATGCATGGGCACACATCTCTTGAATGTAGGAAGAAGAAAATTGAAGCATGGAAACCCAAAAATAAATATAATACATATAAACCAAGTAGAGTCAGTAATTCATATGTTTGGGACTACAATACATGGATAAACTGCACAACATGTGGTAGATATATTCACATTGCTACAAACTACATGAGAACATGGACCAAAAGGTCTAGAGGCTAGACCAACCCAGGAATGACATGTTTACACTGCCATAAGGTTGGACATCTAGAAAGGGACTGCAATGACCAAATTACAGAAACCACCTCTTTTGCAAATGGCAACACCATTAAAGACATCAAGAAAATGAGAAAGTAAACGTGGAGGAAAGCTTCAACCATTAAGGAAGATGGACCAAGAAATGTAGTAGGTGACACCTCACCCCATGGATCTGGTGACATCACCACCCCCATCTAAAGATGAACAAGTATGGAACTGCACTACACCAAGTCATATTTTGCATCAATTCCATTATACAAATTGATAGATATTCAAAATTTGCATGAATAAAGATGCACATTATGTTACTTGTTACAATTCTGAGAAAACAACCCCATTGGTAAACACATACCAAAAATCATAGGTGAGCATAAAAGGATGAGTTGTCTACACTTGCCGAGAATCGTCGGTCAACACATAAAAAGACTAAGTCGCTAATGTAACCCAACACCCGTCGGTAAGGAAGCAAAGTTACAATGTTGTCTTGATACTACACTGAGATCCGTCAGTAAAAGCAACTTGATGAGAATATGACAATAATCAGGTCTCCCAAGAAAAACACATGTAAGTTTGGCTCACTTATAATGTGTATATTCTTTTATTTGCAAGAATACTTTCCTTTAGTTGGCAAAGTGAAGTGGGACACTACCAAGCTAGTCACATTGTAGATTAGTGACCTTATCAAGTCACTAGGTGACAACTTTGATTCAGTGATGACTAAATACTTCCTTAACTTCAAGGAAAAGATGATGGAGAGAGTGAGGATCCCTGAATATTTGATTGAGAAGCATAGGGATGAAATATGTTTTATGGTGAATACAGATTTCAACCACATTAAACCAATTGTACCAAGGATATCCTGGTTATCACCTCTTGACTATGAGATAAACATAGATCAAGCAACAAATGCAATTGATACACTGTTGAATGAACCTCTTGACAGTAAGAAACCAAGATTTGGAACATATGAAGAGGCAAAGTCTAAGATAAAAATGGGCCTAGTCATAAAGAAGACTGTCAACAAGAAAAAAAGATGGTCAAGAATCTTGAGAAGATGTTGTTAGTTAATGAGGAGGAGAAAGAACAAAGAGAGGACACCGAGGAACAGGGTACCATCGGTGAAGAGCAAGATAAGAAAGCAATAGATTCTGAATCCATAGAGTCTGATGTACCTCCACCACCAACCAAGAAACCAAGGACCACAACAGCTCGGAGGACAAGGAGCTAAACTGCAAAGAAAGATACAACACCTCTTAAGAAAGGTCAAGTGAGGACCTACAAGAGGAAGCAACAAATAGAGAAGAAAAAAAATCCAAAAGGATGAAGATGTCACTACTCAACAAGCTCAAACCAATGAGAAGGGCACAATTCTAGATGTAGCACAAGTGGGCACACAAAACAATATGTGAGTATTAATGAAGGCCATCAATCTACTAGAAGGAAATGAAGAATCCACTGTAGCAGATACAAGCATACCCACAGACAAGGGTGGTGCAGAAAGAAAGGATACAACAAATGAATCAAAAGATACAAATGTAGAACAAGCTACTACTGATGATCAACAAGACAAGTCTACTGATCATAATAAAGAAGGAGAAAAACAAGTAGAAGAGGATAAGTAGAAGGAAAAGAGTGAAGAAGAAAAGACACATGAACCGCAAAAGAAAAATGAAGAAAAAACTATTGAAACACCCAAGGTTGCTGAAGAGACATCTTCACCTAACCGACAGGTGAACCCCGAGTAGAAGGCACAAGAGGTTTCATCTACAAATCCTTCACCGAGTGCCTTAGAGAAAAAAAATGAACTAGAAATGGTAGTTCATACAATTGCTTCTACACAAATCTCAAGGAAGAAGAAGAGCAGGAAAAAAAATCCAGTCACTCTGGATGAAATAATTGAGATTCCAGTATGTGATCCAAGAACATTGGATCCTACTGAGTTGAAAAATTATGCTAGAATTTGTGAGAGGAAAGCAATCCAGGATAAACTGAGAAAATCCACAAAGGAAGCAAAGGTACTTGAAGTAGCAAGAGGAATCCTTCAAAAAATTGTACCTGATATAGATGTTGATCAAACAGCTCCCATGCTTGATCAATTAGTGGTTCTCACCGATGCCATCACATCTCAAAATATAGATGTTGAGAAGGCTACGGAAGCTAGACTTGAGAAGAAATATGAATTCAAGCTAGCAGAGAAGATAAGCCAAGAAGTGGCACTACAAAAGGTGAAGCTATCTAAATTGGTAAGCACAATAGAACCCATAATTTCAAAAGCTATAGCCTTGATACAAAAATTATGCATGTTGGATAAACTCACAAAGGAGTATACCAATAAGATAGCCCAAATTGATGTTGATCTTCAAGCAAGTGCACAAGGTCTCACAAATAGTGAAGAGGCAATCAAATTTCACAGTGAACAACTCAAACAAGCTAGAAAGCTGAGACAAGATATATAGATTGCAACAACAAAGTTCAGAGATGAGGTAAATGAGCTTCAAGCCCAACTATTACCAACTCTCACATTACTGCAACAACATATGACAGAGGCAAGAACACTTATTGCCACCCCAGAAATGTATGTCCTAGACATCATTTATGATATGCATGCCAAGATTGAGCTAGAGCACATGGCATTAGAACTCGTCAAAGAGAAGTGGGAGAAAATGATAGAAGATATCAAGAACAGTCACTCCCACATTCTTGACACTCTGTAAGTTACACATTTTTGACAACTTATAAGTTGTACAATTTTGTCATGATTATCAAAAAGGGGGAAATGATATGTACAATCAATCAATAAAAAAGGGGGAAATAAAAGGAGGAAATGATATGTACAGTCAATCATTAGAAAGAGGAAAGAACAAAAAGGGGAATGTATAGTAAAAAGGCAAGTATACATGTACATATACTTACACTATACCGATGCATATAGTTAGGGGGAGTCATATAATGACAAGGATATATACATGGTGTACACACTAAACACTATAGTATTTTGCACAATATCAGTTTTTGATACTAATGTCAAAGGGGGAGATTGAAGACATTATATTTTTCCATTTGTATATGCAAGAAAAAACATGATAAACAATATTGGTTTATACTACACCAAAAGACAGGGCACAACACTACCTGACACCAAGGTTACCAATATTCCTAAGTACAAAGCATCCTGATGCAACACTATTCAGTGTTACCCGATGATAGAAAAGACAAAGGAACCCGACGAGTAACCAACAATGCAACTTGATGAAATAGTTAAGAGTGGAACCCGACAGATGAAGGGAACCTGAAAATTAGTTCAAAGAAGGAACACAAACAGACTTTCAGTTCACACCAACGATCAAGAACCGATAGTCAGTTACATCTCGAAAAAAGTGGATCTGATTTTCCACGTCAGATAAATCACTGAAGTTTTATATTTAGCTTCTTGATTTGTTTTAAATCCATTACGTGAGGGAAAAGCAATGTAATTATTATTGTTTTTATCAGTTTAACTAATTTAAAACATGCAAACTAAAGGATCAAAGTCAAGTTGTATACCTTGGATCTAGAGTTAACATTATAATGCATAATTCTAAAATAGGTCAAATAACTTGTATAAATAGATGCTCAATCAATTATGAACATGTTGTTCGATGATGATTGTAGCCACTGGGAGCATCTAAGGATCAGATAAGAGAATTCATGCAGTAGCACGGACAAAGATCAAATCAGTTTTCAAGAACAAGAACCAAGGCTACCAACAAGCAGGAAAAGGTATTAATCAATCACTATAGGTGATATTCATATACTGTAAGCTTTAATGGATCTGTGATCATAAATTATATATTGCATATAGTCAGGTCAAATATATTGTACACATTCTAACAAGTGGGGTAAACTTAAGAAATCCTTTCAAGGAAGGTGGACTTAATAGTCCTATTGTAAATCTCTTAACCGAATGCACACTACATCAGTATTGCTAAAGCTCTTAACAGAGTAGATCCTAACAGGTCTCCACTTTAATACTCATAATAGGGTAGATCATCAGAAGTGATCAAGTTGTAAGCCTTAACCGGCTCCCTTCCATTCTGCAGATAGTGAAGTTTTGTGGGTGTCATCCCCACCGCAGTTTTTACTTCCTAACAGGAGTTTTCTGCGATATCATATCTTGTGTTATGTGTCTATTACATTCATGAATGTTTCTATGAATGTTGCATACAATTAATTATATGAATTAATACTACATGCATAAGAAAGAACATCAGATTTGGTTGGTAATACAATAAATATTTATTGCTAATGAAGAAAGGTGAAAAATGTTAAAAGTTTTAGAGGTACTGATTCACCCCTCCCCTCTCAGTACTACTTCCCATTAATCCCAATAGTATCATACTAACGAAAATCAGAGAGCATTAGAAAGGGTTCCTCTCGTGGTTTTGTGTGTGCAGGAAAAGGAAATGGACATCAAATACAAGAGTTCAAAATAAAGAATCAAGTAAAAAGATTATATTCTAAGTTCAGCCTCAAGGGTTTTCACCAACAAGATTGTCTGATGTAGCCCCTTTGTAACTGCTTATAAGATTAGAGATTAAAGGATATGCCCTTGTATCTTGAAGATTTGTAAATGAAGGTATGCCTTCATATTGATCTGTAAATGAGGGAATTCCCTCATAATTAATAAAATGTAATTCGTAATATAGACCCATGGTCCCAGGCAAGACTGGAGGTTTTCTTCTCCATTGTTTCCTACCAGTGCCCGCAGTGAATGGAGTTATTTGTAAATTTGTTAATTTAATATAATTTATGGGCCTCGACCTTTTACCGATCATATATATATATATATATGAGCTTATTGATGTTAATCATTATTTTCCAGCTAGATTTGCAAAATAATTATCTCTTAGTCCTAGTGACAAACAAAGTGATCCATCTTTACGGTATGGTAATTATTTCGAACAGGCTATTGTCCCATCTATTTTGTTTGATTTGTATCCTCTTGTGTATTTAAATCATTCCCTAAATACTACAGACCGAGATGGGGGGTAGGTGATATGCTTGACTAGCTCCTCTCGTGTGGTGTATTCTTTGTGTTTTCCTGTTGTAATGTGCTTACCCTACGATGTGTTTGTTTCTTGTTATATGTTCTATTATTTATATGACCCTTATTGCGTCATTGACACAAGGTGATAAAGGAATTGATCTGTTGTGACATTCCTCTATTTGTATTTCTTTTCTTATATATGTTGTTACAAGTTATGTCGTACATGTGCTATTATTTGTAAATGTGCCTTTGAATTTTTTGATTAGGGATGATGCAAAATGGTAGCTACCTATTATTTTTGGTCTGTGTGATGTTGGCCCAAAAAAATATCCCTTCATTTTCCTTTGTTATGTGTTTCATTTACCTTGGTTTGTTCTTTCTTGGGGGCATCTCATAGAGGAAACATCTCGTATAGGTGAATGTATGCTTTGTTAAAGCCATTTCTCTCATTAAGGCATTTGCAATCGCTTTAGCATGGGGGAATATGTCACTTCACTCCTTGTTTTACATTTTTCATTGACACATAATGATTCAATACAATCTCATATGCATATTGCTAAGGATACAATGCTTTCCTTATTTTCATCTTTTCATTATCATGTTCCTATGCATTATTCAGTGGATCCATTAATGGAGATAATGTTTTTCTTAAGGAATGATCTTCCTTTTATTGATCCCTTTGGGGAAAATGCTTTCCTTAAGCCTAATCACCTTTTCTGGATCCCTTAATGGAGACAATGCTTTCCTTAAGGACCAATCCCCTTTATTTTTATGGGTTGACTAGCATAGCACAACTTTCTAGACTATCGATTCCATCTTTTGCAGTTCTTTCTCTTTGCATGATCCATAGTAAGGAAATACCTCACTAGTCTAGTGTTCATGTATCTCTTCTCTCTCTTTCGAGGGGTGTCTCTTTTATCTCAGGTTTGGATTTGATGAGGACTTAAGTCACTTGGGGGCTTGATGTTTCTTTGTCTCCTTAAAATTGATAAGATCGTTCTTATGTATTGATATACTTTACCATAAGCATGAGTTTGTCTCATACTCCCTCTAAAGTGGAGGCTAAATATACCATCCTAAAAAGTTAGCATCCATAATTGGATACTTTATTAGGACCTATTAGACCCCATTTTGATGATTTCAAGGTCCAAATGTTTGTTATGCTTGATCCTAGCAACCTGCTTTTTCTCATCTCTCATCTTTTCATCCATTCTGACACCTAGTTCAAATTTGAGGCCTTTCTCCTAGGAAAATAATGTTTCAAAGATTTTGTTCCCGTAGTTTTTGGCACAAATTTGGTCCAAAGCCCCATGTCAGGGTTTTGGTGGTAAATTTGATTTTATGGTCAACTTGGTTTATTTTTAAATGCCAAAATTATGGATTGAGTATATAAACACCCTATCTCTCCTAATTTTGATATCAATTACTATCCTCAAGCACTCATGATCAAGAAGCATTCAAGAAATAAAGCAATAAAGAGAAATTTAGCAATTGGATTCAAGATTTGAAGGCAAGAATCCAAGATCTAGTTTCTCCAAGTCTCCAATTCTTCAACTAAATTCATTCCAAGGTAATATTATCCAAATCAAAGCAAATTTCTCTCCCATGATGGAAAATTAGAGGAGTTTTCAATCAAGCAATAAGATCCTTCATTAAATCCACAAGTGATTATCAAGCATATCTGCATTCAATATCTAGGAGTGACGTTCATAAATCCATACATATTTGAAGGAATCCTTCATTACATTATATATTCTAAGGTCAACTGCCTGGATCCAAACACATTCAAGCATCTTCATGCGCATGAGTGATTTCTATATTTGTCCATGAGGGTTTATGCAAGGTGAATCAATACCTTTTTACATACTTTCCTTTATGCAATTTCATTTCATTTTGAAGGTTGATTCCTAAATAGGGAGTTTACCAAGGAAAACCCATTTAGACAACCTTTTCCCCATTTTTCTGTGTAGGAACAAGTTAAAGAGATTTTGAACAAAATCTAGAAAGATCAAAATCTATTGGAGGATCCCCGAAAGTTTTAGGCAAAAACACCTGGAATAGAACGTCTGAAAAACCTTGTTCTTGTGAATAGAACATCTGAAACATTTTGTTCCCTGCATTTTAAGCTCATATTTCACCTACATGTCATTTTTTCTTTTTGGATCTTGTTTTTGTACATTGCAGGTTTCTCATAGTTTTAATTAGTATGTTATTTATAATTTTATTTCTACTTGCGTATTTTTCCATCTACGTTGCATCTTTCCCATCTTTTCTATTTTCATCAATTCCATATTTAGCGAAGGATCACTATCTCATTCAACACTTAATTTTCCTCTTGAGCCTAGTGGGTCATCTTCCTTCTGAATGTGCAATTCTAAATGGGAGTAATAATCATCCCTTTGTATTTCCCCCTCTTTTTTATATTGTTCAATAGTATTGAAGGAAATAATTAAGTATAATAAAAAAATATGGAGGAAACAAAATACCAGGTGTTGGGATTTTTTTTGAAAATCTCTAATCCAATAAAAGTATTGATAAATTTCATGTGATTTCATGTATTTATATGATGATTTGTTTCACTAATTGACCTTTATGAAACCTATAAAACAAGTGGAAGAATGTTGTAATAAGATGTTGTACAACTTGCATAATGTTAATTTTATTATTATCTATGTGATGCACCTAGGAGGACCTAGTTGGACGTGTATCACTAGGACTTTATATTCTTGGGGAAACTTTATGCCTTGTATGTAAATATTGGCATTTCATGTCACCCTTAGCCTATCTCATATATCTGATTAGAGACAACTTCAATAGGATAAAACCCCTTTTCAAATGGCCCTAAAGTTTAACCCTGAAGCCCTTCATCCTTCCTGGCTTATTCTTTTTCCAAATTCATTTTTTAGTGTCTAAGTCTCAGTTCAAGAATCACACATCAGACCCACCAAGAAGTTCCAAAACTCTTTTCAAGATCTACTGTCTAAATTATAATTGAGATATAAGTGAAATCGAAAAAGTGAAATAATGTCTTAGTTCAAAAAATGAAGTGTCAGGTTAGATGAGCAGTTATAGAGTTGGCATTGGGACTCGAGATAAACAATGGAACTTAGAAACTTCAAAGGGGAAAAGTTAAGTGATAAAAAGACAAGTTCAAAATGCAGGTTTTGGTCCTAACAAGAATTTTTGCAGCCCTTGTCGGGGTCCAAAGCCTAAAATGGAGCTGATTCAAGGGTGAATACACAAATTAGAGTTATCATTAGTCATCAAAGGGATGAATCTTTTGTATCTTCAATCTCTGATGTGAATTGGTCATATGGAAAGTTTCAAGAACATATTGGGAATCAAAGAGACATTCTTTTTGAATATTTTATCCTTGATTAAGCTAGAAAAAATGACAAGGCATGACAAGCCCACACTCAGCGAAGAGATATTGGGCGTTAGAGAGACAGTTTCTTGGTCTCTCTAATCTATGATAAAATTCATATCCTTGTGGAGGTTATATAAATATTGGATGTCAAGGGGATAGTTCTTTGGTCCCTTTAATCCTCGATGACGCTTCCCAGGAGTTCCAAGTATTTCACCCATCATAGGGACCCTATTTCGGTCTCTTCAATGCTTGATGGTGGTTGACATTCAACCTTCCAAGCCCTGATTCAATTTTTTAATAGTTCCCAAACAGAAAAAATTTAAGATTTAATTTATCAACTACCTCTGGAGAGTCCTTTTCTCTAACCACTTCAAGACGGTGCCATAAATTCTTTCAATATTTGCATACTCAATTTGAGGATACTCTCCATGCTCATTTATGGTCTATAGACAACTTTTCTCTAACAGATGGAACGATCCACCATATATTTGTTGTGGATTCATCCTATTTAAGTGGATTCATTCCTCAAGTGTAGAAGAAAATTATTTATATCCATCTCTCGTCACTTATAGAGATCACATTGCATGCCAAAGATTGGATTTATTGACCTGATTTATATGATTATCCTTTCCACAACCAAACCCTACTTTGATTAGGTTTTTTTACTCCAATGATGTGATATGAGTTATGCATGAACTATAAAGGCAATATTGTAACATATTTGATGATCTTCATCCTGATTCTGATATAGAATTTCATGTTTTTTTTTGTAACTATAAAAACTACCTTACCATGTATTAATAAAATTATTTACTTTACCTCTTTCCAAGTCCAAATATATGAAGCATATTTTTTTGTCTTTTTTTTTTTTGATCGGTAATAGGTGTTGTGATTTATTGATGTTCAAATGGACAAAGCTTGGCCCGATTCAAGGGTGATAACAATTATGGGTACCACCTCCCCAAGATTCAAATAAAATAGTATAAGGACCGAAAGACAACAATTTTCACCATGCAAATTAAGATTTTCTTTTGACCACCCCTTTTGAATGAGAGCGAAGAACCATATCAAAGTTCTTTTGTTTCCTCTCTTTTTTCCCTTTCATCGTAAACCATCCATCCTCAGCAATGAATGCCTCTTTTATCCCCTCTGAGGATGTGCCCGTTGGGACTCTCTCACTCCCCCTTGCACTTCGATCCTCTGCCCGATCTGTATTCTCTATAGCCTCCAAATGTGAAACCTTATTCACTACGATTCGCATCTTCTCGATGCCTACTGGTGTGTCAATCCCCATCCCATGATCACGGGAAATGCCCGGTGAATGATCCACTGGCATAGATTTCTTGTTGCTCCCCTTCGTTTGGATCTCCTTATGAACTGTCTCTAGGGACATCTGAGTCTTGTCCTTTGCAACCACTTGTTTGAAGCTCCTCTATTCCTTTGCCTTATTCTCTACTATTTAGTGTTGTTCATCAACATTTTTCCACCATGATGTTTCCTTAGACCTCTTATCTCTGCTACAATGTGAAACTTGATGCCCTATTTGGAAGCATCATCTACATCTAAAGGGAACATTCTTATAGTCCAAATATTGTGTCCAGAATCCTTTGGAAGTTTTAATCGAAATTACCTCTGGGAGGCCAGCAGAGACATCCATTTCTACCAAGATTTGAGAAAAGGTAGAGTGAAGCAGGTTGGAAGACTCCAGATCCACCATTAAAAATTCACCTAATGCATTCCCAACCTCTTCTAGAAAATATTCAAACCAAAGGTGTAGGGGAAGATTAGGAAGCCTTACCCATAAAGGCATCATATTGAAGGTCTTAGTTATTGGATTAAAGGCCACGTGCCATGCTTTTAAACTTAGTGAAAACTTCTCCTCCCAAACCCAAAAATGTTCACATAAAACCTTATTTCTGTCCTGGGGATTTTCAAAGACAGCAATAAAAAAACCCCTTCCTACCGGATATATTTGAATGTCCCCCTCGATCACTAGCTTCCAATTGTCTGAAATCCAAGAGTGTAGATTAGGTAAGCTCGGCCAGTGCCCCTAGAGCTTAGCTCTATAGATGCATGCTTGGTATTTGAGGGTATGGATCCCCTTGCACCATCCTCACTTTGTATATGAAGCCCTAGGTCTTGACTAGGATCCCATACCTGATCTTTACGCTGAAACCCCACCTTGTCTCTATCTCCTGTCGGTTTCTCTTTGGTGATTCCAAAACCCTGGCTGTCGCTTCCATTATAGCCTTTCCCACTAGAAAGCACACCCTTCCCATCTATATAATGGGTTTCATGTCCTCCATTTTATTTGGAGCCACATGGAAAATGCACCCGCTACTCCCTGGAAGTCGCTCCTAACCAAGAGTTGTCATGTCTAGCGCTCTGCGCACGAGCCTGCACTCCATCCCTTTCTTCCTTGCTATTGGTATTTGCAGCCAGTGGCACTTGGAGAGTCTGCAGCCCTCCTTTATGTATGCTAGGGAAATTGATCTGCGACATCCCATGAATGGCTTGAGCCCTAGTGCCCACACCCGGAGAAACCATCGATGCAATGGTTATATTTTTTTGGCTTATTATTTTGTTGTATTTTCTTTGTTTCCAGATTACATGACAATGTTATTATGATGAATAGATCTTGTTTATGAATTTGGGTTCTTTGCATTATCTCACAGAGTCCTAACCTTTGAGTGATCTTAGGAAAGATGATGGCACATCGGGGCTAGTGTTTCTCCCATACACATGCATAAAAAAGCAATGGTCAAGATCTATCAACCAAGTCTCTGCCTCTATACCACCATAAGATCCTCAAAAGTGGGTGGGTGTGACCTAAGGAGCTTTCTCATGTGCCCTGCCAAAATAGAATCCTCATCTACCACAACTCAATCTCTCCTATGAGTGGACTCCTTGTCTCTCTTATGATCTAATCTAGCTCTAGTTGGAGTACAAGAACAATCATGCTCTCCCTTATCCTCCTAATGACCATGGTTTGATGGTTGAGACTCCTCGTGTTGAGATTCCTTTGGTTGAAGTCTCAACCGTGTAATAAGATCTTAGATTAAATTAAGAATGTGAGGATCCCCTACTTCTCCATTTCAACCACCCCGCTAATCAGCTTGATGATCTTCCTAATTTTCCTCTTCTTAATGTTCCTTCTCATGGTCCTCCTATCGAGGATTCTTCCCATGATTCCTATTCCTTAGAGGCATCCTTCATAATGGAATATCATATAAACTATAATCATCATAAATACATCTACCAACCTTACTAAGGTAGTGAGGGAACAATGATAAGCATCAATGAATATCATAAACAAGGACACATCATTCATACCAATTAACATAACAAGCATAAGTGTTAATTCATAGGCATTGGCACTAAAATAGGAATCTTCTTAATGCAATGGCCTAAAAGGTCTCATAATAGTGGAGGCAAAGGAACCATTTACCAGGTGGAGGTACTAATTAATTCATGCACTGAAATATAGGTAGAGGTACTAATCCACCAATTTCGCCCACAAATTAAGTTAAAATTTGACATAAACTATGTTAACTACAGTGTACGAATAAAACATCTCTTTACCCTTGCACAATAAGAAATGGTGATAAAGGGGGATCAATATGATCTCATATTGAACATTTGGAATACAAAACCTCCTCAAGACAAATATGATTGACAATCCCTTTATGGAAAAGATGCCAATACAATATCCATGTTCTTGGGGTTTCAGTTCCTTTTGCTAATTGGAATGAAGGAAGAGAGATAAAGCTACAATGAAAAAACATCTAATTATTAAATTTTTGAAGCTATAAACAAGATGAAGATGGAGGTAGAAGAGGATTTGTGTGTATCTAGGAATGGAATAGGAATTATGCTTCTATAGTTCTAAAATTTTTATAGTCAGGATCCAAAAAATGCCTCTAACTACTAATATGATATTTTGAGGTTGTAACCTATCTTTAGAATGAATTTGAACCTATTCCAGGAGGTACATAACATTTCAAACATTCAGTACCTGGGAATATAATGTTTAAATATTCTGTTCTAGGTACTTTTGATTATAATTTTTAAGGTCTCTCTGACAACTCCTGATCTTTCTGAAAAAGTTCCAACAACTACGTAGCATATTTTTGCACATAGAAAAACTAGGAAGAAGAAACCCATGTTTAGGAATCAACGTTGAAAATATAATGAAATTACATAAATGAAATATGAAATAGAAGCTAGATTTGAATTGTGAATTACCTCATACCTTGATGACACATTTCCTATTTTGATGTAATCACAAGTGTTAATACAATATCTTGAACTCCGTAAAAAACAAAAGGAAATTATGAAAGATAAGCCTCTTGTAATGGATATTGTAGTTTTCCATAATGCTTGATGAAGAAGAAGAATTCTTTGAATACTTTAAGACTTGGATGCTTGGATGCAAAATTGTAGAAGAGAGATTGAATTCTAATTGCTTGATTGCTTCTTGATCATGTTGGGTTTCCAGAATGAGGAAAGATAGGGTGTTTGTATACCTCATCCTACATTTCAGGATAAAAAAATAAGCCAAGCTGACCACGAGATATGATTTCCTACTAAAACTCTAACATAGGGCTTTGGGCCAAAAAATGTAGGAACAAAACGATTCAAATGTTCTATTTCTAGCTATAGAATGTTTGAAACATTTTTTTTTTGGTATAGAATGTTTGAAATGTTTTGTACCTAGGAAAATCAACCTAAATTTCAACTGGGTACCAGGATGATAGGGTGGATGCCAGATTAGCAGGCACAAGTATTTTTTAGACCAGGAAAAGGTCTAAAGGCCACAAATGAGAACATAGGGACCATATAGGATAACAAATGATTGAAAAGGAGAAATAATGAAGGATAACAGTTAGAAATAAGGGTTTACCTTGAGTTTTAAAGAAATCAAATCAGTACAAGACTTATAATATTAATTTAAAGGTCCAATGAGCATTAGGAGAGCATGAAATCAATGTGGGAACCCATAATACTAAAATGGGGCCAAAATGAGCATCTAGTTATAGATGCTAAATTTTTAGGATGGTACATTTAGCCCTCACTTTAGCAGGAGTATGAGTCCACCTCATGCTCACTAGGTAAAGTAGAAGAAAGAGAGAAATAGATGTGAAGGCATTATATTTTTCCATTAGTATACTTAGAGAAAAACATGATCTGCACCATCATTTTACTCTACACTGACAAACAGGGCACAACTCTATCTGATGCCAATGTTACCCAACAAACACTGTTAAAATGTTACCCGATGATAAAAATGTAAATGATACCCGACGAGTAACAATAGTACTACCTGACAGTACAACAAAGAGAGGAACCTGATAGATATAGGGAACTCGATGATTAGTTCAGTCAAGGAACGCCGACAGACTGCAAGTTCAAACTGACAACCAAGAACCGACAGTCACTTACATCCCGCAAAAAGTGGATATGACTTTCCACGTCAGATAAATCACTAAAGTTGTATTTATAACTTCTTGATTTTATTTTAAATCCATTATGTGCGGAGGAAGAAATGTAATCTTTATTGTTTTAATTCATTTTACTATTTTAAAACATGCAAACTAAAGATCAAGGTCAAGTTGTAAACCTTGGATATGAGAGTTAACATTGTAAATCGTGAATTCTAAGATAGGTCAATACTTGTATAAATAGGTGCTCAATCCATTGAGAATTGTTGTTGTTCAATGAAGATAGTAGTCATGAAGAGCAACTAAAGACCAGATAGAAATTCATGCAGAAGAACAGAAACAGATTCAAATCAGTTTATAAGAACAAAACAGAGGCTACTGACAAGCAGAAAAAAGGTATTCATCAATCACTTAAGGTGATATTATTATTATAAAGGTTTTAATGGATCTGTAAATCAGCAATAGTAGATTGCATACAGTCAAGTCAACATTTTTACTCATTCTAACAAGTGTAGTACACTAATGAAATCCTTTCAAGAAAGGTGGGCTTAACCATCCTATTGTAAATCTCATAACTGAGTGCACACTTAAA
>MU228071.1:3643378-3675449 GCA_018584345.1 Thuja plicata
TACAAGAAGTACTAAAGAAACACTCAAGTAAATTTGTAGCCAAAATAAGGGCTTACAAAGTACTAGAAAGCAAGTTTATAGAATTGGATTCAATGATAGAGACCAAATGGAGACATCTCCTGGATCTACCGGAAGAGTCAACAAGTGTTGAGAAACAATTACTTCTCACAAACACACCTCACAGAGAGGAGACAGATAATGCAAGTCCTCGGCATATTGCTCTTGACAATCAAGAAAGTGATGTTGAGCCTATCAACTTAGATACAGGCATGGATGATAATATCCAAGACATCACTCACTATGATTCTAACAATGATCCCAAGAAGAAATATGATGTGATATTTATCACACTCAAGGATCAACAAAGCCATCAAGTAATGAAGACATCAGATGGAAAGATAGTTGACATTATTGATAAGAAAATACAAGAAAAATCAATCTTGCATCCACTTGTGCAAGACCCTACACAAAATCTACAAAAGGATGAGGATGTCACTGCTGACAAGGCACTAACCGGCAAGCAGGACATCAATGTTGACAAAGCCCAAGAAGCAACTCAAAGTAACATGCTTGTCCTAATGAAGGCAATAAACATACTAGAGGGCAATGAAGGATCAAATGAGAAAGGCACAAGCACACCCAAAGACAAGGGTGATTAAGAATCCAAAGGGACAACAGATACTACTACAGAGAAAGCTACAAATGATGATCAAAAGAATGCATCTACTGATCAGAATAAAGAAAACACTCAAAATGAAACAGGGGACAAGCCTTCAGAGAAAGGTGAAGAAGGAAAGAAGGATGAGATTGAAAAGAAAACCATAGCACATTCTGTAGAGAAACCCAAGGTTAATGAAGAGACATCTTCACATAACTAACAGGTGCCCACAGAGTAGAAAACACAAGATGCTTCATCAACAAAACCTTCCCCAATCAATTCAGAGCGCACACATGAACTAGCTATGGTAATTCATACATCTGCATCCCCTCAAATCTCAAAGAAGAAGAAAGGAAAGAATAAGAATCCAGTAACTCTGGATGAAATCATTGATATTCTAGTCTGTGATCCAAGAACATTGGATCTGAAAACACTGACAAAATATGCAAATCTATGTGAGAGAAAGGCCATTCAAGACAAGCTAAAAAGAGTAGTAGAAGAGACCAAGGTACTGGAAGTAGCAAGAAATATACTTCAAGAAATTGTAGCAAACATAGATATTGATCAACAAACTCCAATCATTGATCAACTAGTCACACTCACAGATGCAATAACATCTCAGAATACAGATGCTGAGAAAAAAATGGAAGAGAGACTTGAACAAAAGTATGAATTCAAGCTCGCAGAAAAGATAAGCCAGGAAGTTGCACTGAAAAAGGTCGAGCTATCTAAATTGATAAGTACAATTGACCCAATTTTATCAAAATTTGTTACCTTAATCAAGAAATTGTGCACTTTAGATAAACTCACTAAGGAGTATACCGACAAGATAGGAAAAATAGATGTTGATCTTCAGTCCAGTGCACAAAATCTAGCCACCACCGAAGAAGCACTTAAATTGCACAATCAACAAATCATATAGGTGAGAAAACAAAGATAGGACATTCAGTTTGTGGAAATGAAATACAGAGATGAGGTCAATGAGCTACAAGTTAATCTCTTATCGACACTTACACTCCTACAACAAAATATGACATAGGCAAGTACTTTAATTGCCACCCTTGAAATGTCTGTCCTAGATAGCATTTATGACATGCACGCTAGACTAGAGCTGCAACACATGGCCTTAGAATAGTTGAAAGAGAATTGGGAGAAACTAATGGAAGATATCAAAGTTACCCATTCTAATGTCTTTGACACATTGTAAGTTACACATTTTTTGTCACAATTTTGGCATATTGTAAGTTGTACGTTTTTGTCATCAGTATCAAAGAAAGGGGGAATTTGATATGTACATCACCTTAATTAAAGGAGGAAATCATATGTATAGTGGAGGAAAGGGGAAATAATGTACACTTAGAGAATAGATAGTATACATGTACATATACATACACTATACTGATGCACACAGTAAGGGGGAGTCATATTATGACAAGAATATAAACATGGTGTAATAATTTCAGTATTATGCACATATCAGTTTTTGATATTAATGTCAAAGGGGGAGATTGAAGGCATTATATTTTTCCATTAGTATACTTAGAGAAAAACATGATCTGCACCATCAGTTTACTCTACACCGATAGATAGGGCACAACACTATGCGATGCCAATGTTACCCGACAAACACTGTTAAAATGTTACCCGATGATAAAAAGGTAAATGATACCCGACGAGTAACAACAATACTACCCGACAGTACAACAAAGAGAGGAACTTGAGAGATACAGGGAACTCGATGATCAGAGATATAGGGAACCTGATGATTAGTTTAGTCAAGGAACACCGACAGACTACAAGTTCAAACCGATAACCAAGAACTGACAGTCAGTTACATCCCGCAAAAAGTGGATCTGACTTTCCACGTCAGATAAATCACTGAAGTTGTATTTATAACTTCTTGATTTGATTTTAAATCCATTATGTGTGGAGGAAGCAATGTAATCTTTATTATTTTAATTCATTTTACTATTTTAAAACATGCAAACTAAAGATCAAGGTCAAGTTGTAAACGATATAAGGTGTTGTTGGGGGAGAGATGGAGGTTGCAGAACCAAAGGATCGTAGATAAAGTATCATAGGGTAGAAGAGGAAAAGGAAATGGGTTTGATCATTCGAAGGATGTTATTGAAGATGTAGTAGTGCTGGAGATTGATTTTCCAAAAGATATAAATTTGGATGTTGATCTTTGGAGTAAACTGGCAGTTATCGGGCGGTTTGTTGGATCAAGATATTCCAGAATGTTTATCATGGATTGGATTAAGACAAATTGAAGCAGTGAAATGATATTAAAATTCATTCCCAAAGGTTTTTTTGTGGTTGTTTTTAATAACGAAGAAGCCAGTAATGGAATTTTGAATCAACAAAATTGGTTTTTTGATTTGAACCCTCTTTACCTTCAAGAATGGCAACCAAATTTTGATCCGTCTGTTCTGGGTGTTTATGAGCATCCGGTGTGGATCAGACCATATAATCTCCCAATTGAATATTGGGGAGACTCGAGCCTAGAATTTATCAGGCGGTCTCTGGGCACTCTAATTGAAATAGACAAAGAGATTATAGAAAATGATTCGTATCTATATGCACGAATCAAGATAGTGGCGATCAAAAATATTCCAAGCATTATTTGTCTCAAAGTGGGAGATAGTTGTTAGAAACAAGTAGAATTGGAAGAAGCGAAGTCTAATGGTCAGCATTCTGATACCAAAGGGTTTGATCTGACAGTTAGAGAACATATCTCTAAACCAACAAATGTCTGGGTCAAGAAAGATACTCAAAAATTGGTTACTAAAACCGTTTCTGCAGAAATGGGGTCTGTTTAGAAACTAGATAACAACGCTAATGCTATGGGTTCTGGAGATTTGGGAGAATGTTTGGAACTAGGTATTATGAAATCCTCAAAGGAGAAGGACATGCTACTAGAAGTACCTTTTAAAAAACAAATTTTCTCAAGCACAGAGATTCAGTACGATCAAAATTTAGAGGAAAACATGGATTTATTTGATGAACTAGATAATGTGGATCCGAGGAGTATTATCCAATCAATTAACAATATTATGGGTAAATCCAAAGGTGGTAGGGGAAGGAGGACTAACAAGTAGAAGAGAGAAGATAGAGCATCTGAAAAAGGTATTATTAATGTTTTTGAATTTTGGAGAAAAGCCAAGGGAGTAGGAGCCTCCCTTGGTAAGAGATGAAAATAACTACTTGGAATGTCAGGGGCCTCTCGGCCCCTGAAAAGAGGCGCTTGGTAAAATGGGCACTTCAAAAGGTTGAGAATGACATCATTCTTATTCAAGAGACCAAATTAAATCTGGATAAAGCTCTTAGTTTTCTACACTTCTGTAATAAGTGGGAAGGATGTTTTCAGGAAGCATGTGGCTCTTCAAGAGGCCTTGGAATACTGTGGGACCCAAAACTCATAAAGATTTCAAACATTATCACAAGTTCTAATTGGATGTATGGAACTACAATGAGCATACCCAAAAATGAAATCTTTCATATTTTTAATATTTACGGTCCTATCAAAACAACAGATAAATTGAAAGTTTGGATGGAAGTTTCGGCCAAGTTGGATAACATTGACGGTGAAAAAGTGCTAATAGGAGGAGATTTCAACGCTCTTATGGATCCAGAAGAGAAATCAGGGGGGTTATGGATGTCTAATTAGATCATGGATAATTTCTGAGATTTTGTGTACAATAATCACTTGACAGACATGGTCCCTTCAAATGGTAAGTTCACTTGGACTAATCGTCGAGAGATATTTACTAGAATCTCTGAAAGATTAGACAGATTTCTATTTGGATCATTTTGGGTAGAATCTTCAATCGGTATTGAAACAAGAATTCTCCCAATGTCTCTATCCGATCATTATCCAGTTCAACTTTGCATCAAAGAAGTTTGCCAGGGTAGAAAAGGTAGTTTCAGATTTCAAGGGATGTGGTGGAGAGATAAGGAGTTTCTCCCACAGGTGAAAAGGTGGTGGTTAGATAGTGATATTTTTTTAGGAACTCCTAGTTTCTGTTTCATGAAGAGAATTAAACTTATGAAGGATAATATCAAAGTTTGGAATAAACAATCTTTCAAAAATGTATTTGAGGAAAGAAACAGAGTAGAATCTGAAATTGAGGTGCTCAATTCACATATCATAACTACAGGCATGTCAAATGAGGATTATTTATTAGAAAAGTCTCTCAAAAGTGAATTGGAAGAGATTCTCCTCAGAGAAGAAATTTATTGGAAGGAGCGGTCGAGAGACCATTGGATTAAGAAGGTGATTCTAATACTAAATTCTTTCATGCTTCAATTAAGGCAAAGAGAGCCGCGAATGGTATACATCGCATTCAAGACTCGAGTGGCATATGGCAGGAATAAGCTGAGGTTATGAAGGCATTGCAGTTGAACACTTCAAAAAATTGCTTGGAGAATCTCGAGAGAATAATTAAGGAGCAGAAATTGAAATCCTAGAAGTCATCCCGAAGTTGGTTACAGAATCAGATAACATATTATTGATGAGACCTTTTTCACTTCAGGAGATCAAAAAGGCAGTTTTTGACAATCCAACTGACAAAGTCCCCGGGCCGGATGGAATCCCTTCTAAATTTTACCAAAAGTGTTGGAGCTTTATGGGAGAGGAGATCCTCAAGGTGGCAGAAGACTTCAGGAAACATGGCAGATTTGTAAAATAAATTAACAATATAGTTATTGTATTAATTCCTAAAAAGCAAAGTTGTGATTCAATGGCAAATTTCAAACCGATATCACTATGTAGTTCCATTTATAAAATTTTGTCTAAAGCAATGGAAAATAGATTGAAGCCTATGTTGAATAGATTAATATTAGCAGAACAGGATGGATTTGTTCTAGGAAGGGAAATTGTGGATAGCATCATTTTGGCAGGAGAAGCTATTCACTCAATTAAAGCTAATAAATGTCCAGGTATGATTGTCAAATTAGATGTGAATAAGGCGTATGATAAGGTTAGTTGGTCCTTTATTATGAAAGTTCTATCTCAATTTGGCTTTGACCGTAAGTGGATTAAGTGCATTTCTCACTATTTGTCCTCTGTACATTTCTCTATTTTGGTAAATAGCTCGTTGAATGACTTTTTTCAAGCTACTAATGGTTTAAGACAAGGAGATCCCCTGTCCCCATCTCTTTTTGTCTTAGTGGCAGAAGTTTTGGGTAGAAATATTAAAGTACAATCTTCACTGGGCCGATGGAGAGGAGTGTTGGTTCATAATAGTTTGGATCCAGTCACGCACTCATAGTTTGCTGATGACACTATACTCTTTGGAGAAGCATCAGTTAGGGAAGAAAAGGTGATGAAAGGTATTCTTGAGAAGTATGAGAATAGTTCGGGGCAGAGTATGAATAAAAATAAATCTGTAGTATTCTTCCTAAACACCAATCGAAAGCTAGGTAATAAGATTGCTGAGGTGATGGAATTTGGTGTCGGTACATTTCCTATCACATATCTTGGTGTTCCACTATTCGCAAGTAGATTAGAATCCAAAATATGGGAAGATATTTTATCCAGGTGCCGACAAAAGATGGGAGCATGGAAAAATAAATGGCTTTCTCAAGCAGGTAGGATCCAAATGGTTAAATCAATTCTTTCTGTTGTCCCCACATATTATATGTCGATATATCAAACGTCCAACAAAGCAGCAACTTCTCTGGATGGCCTGCTGAAAAAAATTTTGTGGGAAGGATCGAAAGGGGAAAAAAAATCCCTTTAATCAGCTAGGATGTGGCATGTTTGAAAAAAGGGGACAGTGGGATTGGATTGAGGAAGATGGGGCTTCAGAATAAAGCCCTAGGAGCCAAATTGGCTTGGCAAATGTACAAGTTTCCTGATAAACCTTGGTGCAAAGTGATGGCTGTCAAATACTTGGACTCCATTGAACCAGACAGGATTCTCACAGTGGCCAACTCAGTTAAAGGATCGCATACTTGGAATTTTATATGGAATATCCAGGACATTATTACTAATCACTTATCATGGAAGATTGGTAATGGAAATAGAGCTAACTTTTGGAGGGATTCTTGGAATGGAGAAGCTCCTCTTGCTGATATCTTTGGAGGAGCATGGGTGGATATGGTGGAAGCTGCAAAAGGATGGAGGGTAGCAGACTATTGCACATCTTCAGAATATTCATCTATTCAGGATTAGACACCAGTAGAGGCTGAAGATTTTGTTAATCAAAAGAAACTATCAGAGATTCTTCTAAGTAGGAGAGTGCCTTCATCTAAGCTAGAAGATTTCCTTATTTGCAGTGCATCCAAATTAGGGGACTACAAAGTATGGCTCAGGTATGAAATTCAGAGGATCAGAAAGCATGAAAGGTATTGGCCATCGATACTATGTTGGGGAAAATGGCCTCTCCCAAAATCTGGAACATTCCTTTGGTTAGCATTGCACGGTAGGATTATAATAGGTAACAGATTGAGAATGATTGGGATAACAAGCTTCAATTGGTGCGTGTTGTGCAGACAGGAGGAAGAGACAACAGAACACCTTTTGTATTGGTGCCCTTACACAAAAGCCTGTTGGGAATGGTTGTTAAATATGCTCCAATGGAAGGTGGCAAGAAATGTCACACTCAAGGAATTTTTTTCGTCTTGGCTGACCAAAAGAAGTAAGTCTAAGTGGGGGATACTATGGATTATTTGTCCTTCAATTATGGTTTGGCAGATTTGGAAGGAATGAAACAGAAGAATCTTTGAAGACTCTATAAAAGAAGTGGACAATTTAATTCATGCTATCAAGTTGGCTATAGAAGAAGTTTTAAATAATGGATTTCAAGGCCTAATATATAAATTCAAATCTAGATGGGATTCAGATATGGAGGAAGTTTGGACTTTGAAGCAATCCAGCGATCATATCATGAAGGACAGGAAATCAAAGAGACATCAGGTGGTTTGGCAGAAACCTCAAGAAGGATGGATGAAACTTAATTTTGATGGTGCTAGCAGGGGTAATCTGGGTAGTGCTGGGATTGGGGCCATAATACATAATTCTGCAGGAAGAGTGATTAAAGCTATATCAGGTTTCATAGGATATTCTTCAAATAATTTGGCAGAGATTATAGCATTAGAAATAGGTCTTTTCTGGTGTGCATCTAATTCTATATCCAATCTAATTATAGAGGGGGACTCCCAAGTTATATTGAACGGTGTTGAGAAAAATAAATTTCATTCGTGGAAGTTGGCGGACTGGCTACCTAAAATTGAGAGTCATCTTGATATTATTGGGCAATATCACATGCAACATGTATACAGAGAAGGCAATAAGGCGGAAAACTTTTTGGCCAACTTAGGGATTGATTGTAAATCAACATGTGAATTCGATTGTACAACACCTCTGCCATCAGATATGATAAGACTTATTGATGCAGAATTAGGTTATCCTCCAATTGAGGGAATAGGCTAATGAGGCGACGGATATTGGTGGAGCAGGGAAGAGCAGTGCAGACCCGTGAATAATAAGTACGCAGAATCTCTGCGATGATCAGGAAAATGGGAAAAGAAGGATCCCGTGAGAAAGGCCAAAGACAAAGGATTTTTCTATAAAGAGAAAATTAGATGGGAGAGTTACCAGAACAGTCCACTTAGCAATGGCAGATTATTTAGGAATCACTTTTGGGTGTGCTAAAGGAGTTTTAGATGAGGCACCCAAAAATTAGATCGTTTGCATATTCAAAAAAGCAAACGAACAGGAGCATGCGGCCATTGTGGCAATCTTGGGAGAAGACTTTTGTTCTGCGAGGCATGTGCATGATGGAATACTTATTGAAGAGTTATATCGGTCGGTGGCTCAAGTGGTGGGAAACACATTGGCTCTTAATGCACTGTCACATAGGACTGTGGAGGAGAGTATGCGCCGTGAGGTGTTGGCCTGCCTGGACCACATTACGATATACCCGGTGGAAGGCTGTTTGATCAGGTTATTTTGGCTCAATGCAGAGGGTAAGAAGAAGAAGATGAATAAGGTGTGGTCCTTGTTCAAAAGAGGAATTCTCAAGGATTACAACCTTGAGAAGTTTGACACTTTTGTAAAAGAGAATGAGGATCTCTTCTCTGAAGGAGTATTGGATAGGCTACTATCCATAGGAAATGCTATCATGTATTTGTACAACTGAGTCAGTTGGTAGTTGATAGGTGGTCAGAAGGTTAGATTAATGTTGTCAATTTTTAAGGTTGTTATGTAAACAACATTTTGTAACTGTGGTTTTTACGCAAATAGAAAAGGGTACTGCTCCCTAGGCAGATCTTACTTTTAAAAAATAAAAAAAAGTTGTAAACCTTGGATCTGAGAGTTAACATTGTAAATCATGAATTCTAAGATAGGTCAATACTTGTATAAATAGGTGCTCAATCCATTGAGAATTGTTGTTGTTCAATGAAGATAGTAGCCACGAAGAGCAACTAAAGACCAGACAGAGAATTCATGCAGAAAAATAGAAACATATTCAAATTAGTTTATAAGAACAGAACAGAGGCTATCGACAAGCAGAGAAAAGGTATTCATTAATCACTTAAGGTGATATTATTATTATAAAGGTTTTAATGGATCTGTAAATCAGCAATAGTAGATTGCATACAGTCAGGTCAACATTTGTACTCATTCTAACAAGTGTAGTACACTAATGAAATCCTTTCAAGAAAGGTGGGCTTAACTGTCCTATTGTCAATTTCATAACTGAGTGCACACTTAAATCAGTGTTACTAAAGCTCTTAATAGAGTAGATCTTAACAGGTCTCCACCTTAATACTCTTAACATGGTAGATCATCAGAAGTGATCAAATTGTAAGCCTTAACCGGCTCCCTTCCATTCTGCAGATAGTGAAGTTTTGTGGGTGTCGTCCCCACCGCAGTTTTTACTTCCTAACATGAGTTTTCTACGATACCATATCTTGTGTTATGTGTTTGTAAATTTCATGAATGTTTCTATGAATGATTGAAAACTATTAAAGATTGTGAACAAACAATGTATGCATAAGAAAGAATAACAGTAATGGTTGGTAAATCAGAATTGAATGATCATTAATGATAAATTGAGTAAAGTGTTAAAATTTCTAGAGGTACTGATTCACCCCTCCCCTCTCAGTACTACTTCCTATTAAGTCCAACAAGATGAATATGTAATCATGGGCAAACTGAAAAGAGAGAAGATATCTCTAAGTTTAAGGACAAAATCCCCCAAACCAAGGATCTTAACTTCTACATCCATGTTCAAGGACACATAAAACAAAATCCTAAAGATTACTAAGATTCCAAGTCAACTAGTTTAAGATACCTCAATAAAGAAAATGTCTCGACCGCTAACATCATGCTCAGAAACCTATTGCAAAAGCACAAGTGGCCGCATGAAAAGAGAAAGAGCACACATAAAAATAAGACAAGCCTCCATTATCTAATCTACTATAAAAGTGTTTTATGTTATGGAATCATGGAGGAGAGAAAAAGATAACCATAGATGACACAAGCTTTCAAGTTGTGTTGTGTTAGGTGATCCATGAGAGAGAGAGAGAGAGGGAAGAAAGATAGAGGAGGGGGAAATGGTCTAGGAATTTGTGTTATGCTAGTTCCACCCATCACAGACAATGTAAAGAGGGATTTGATGGTCTAGTGCATGTTATTAAACTCATGAAAATGTATGAAAATGAGAGGTTGAATGGTCTAGAAAATTGTATTATGCTAGTCAACCAATCTTGAAAATGTATGCAAAGGAGAGGTCAAATGGGATAGAAATTTGTGTTATGCTAGTTTAACCAATCCTAAGGATAGTCAAGGAAAGCATTATATACAAGGAAATTTCTGCCAAAAATTTATAAAGGATATTGATCTAGTCCTAGCAAGTTGTATTATGCTAGTGTACTCTACCTATCATGATTTAAATAATGAGAAAATTTTCAATAAGGAGGTCATATATGTCCTCCCTTAAGATGAAAAAAGAGGACTATTTTAAAATCTTAAGGAAAATAAGAACAAGAGCGAAGCACCTTTAACACCAAGGATTTGTCCCGTAAGCAACACCTAGTCCACGCCAAAGATGTCACATCTCCTATGAGGTCAAGAAAGGGACAAATGTAAAGAGATACCAACCAACAAGTGTAAAGGGATACCTTTCAATGATGTCAGAAAGAGATCTAGAACAAGAAGGTAAAAATTAAAACCTTCCCCATTTCTAGGTAAAGGTGTTCTTAATGAATGATAACACACTTTTAGCTCCCAAGGTAAGAGATTTGTTTACCATGGATACCCAATTGCAAACAATTAAGAGGTTATGATCAAGGATACATGCCTCTTGTATAAGAGAGAATCCCTAATGTAAACCAACAATTCTACGTAAGATTGAATATCACAAGATAAACAAATTCCACTTAACCAAGGAAAAAGTGGATCCTTAAGAAAATGATGAGATATTTACATACTACCCTTGCCCCCCAAACATAGAGGAAAGAATGAGAATAAGGAGTACTATTATGTTACTCACAAAGTATGATCGCACTCCAAATTGTACCATCGTGGATGAAAATGAGGCCCCAAGGGATAGGCTAACAATGTCACATAGTGTGGAGAAACATAATAGGAACTTAAATGTTTTTGATTAAGGAAAATAGGTTTTAAAGGGGCCCTGAAACCCAAACAATTAAACAAAAACAAAGATAAATCAATTAAAGATCACTAAGATAAGATAGCCAACGCAGAAAGAAAGGCTGGACACATTCCGCCAGCTAGTCAAATAGAAAGTCCAGAAAAAAGTGCCAGGGGCCAAAAAGACAAAAGGCCAGGCCAAACATAAAGGCTAGGGAAGCTCAAGCGAACTCTCTGAGGATCTCCACCACTCTCATCTCGAGCTCGGAAGCCTTGTCTACCACATCCTTAAGGTCAGCCATATCCTTGTCAAGTTCATGTGTGTCCTTCTTCATAGTGCTGGACCTGGTACGCTTCCTCAGTCCTTCCTCTGGAGATTTATCTTTACTGATGATAGGAACTTAAATGTTATTCAAAGTAATTAGAATTAAAATAAACTCATTGTGACATGCTATGTAAATGATATCATAATCAATAAGTTTCTAAATTTTATAATGTAAAGCTTAAAATTCATTGGTAGGATGGTCATGATATTGATGATAGATGCAAAAGGGAATATTTTAAAGGTTTTGACTATGCTTCTTCTTTCATGTAGGTTGAGTAGTCAACTTAGAACGAAGAAGGTTAGGCAAAATGAATTATTGATTAAGGCTTGACATAGAAGAAATGTTAGATGACAAAGGAGGGCATCTGGACAAAGGAGGAGGTTTGATATTGAATGATTCCATAGGTTTCTCATGAGATTCAAAGCATTGTTGCACATATCCAAAACTATGTTGGATATTATGAGTTGAATTGTTAGGAGAATCGGGTTGAAAAAATGACACACTAGGCCCTTTAAAGGGGCTTGTGTTAAAATTGGGAACTTTGTATTTACCCACAAAAGATGGTGTAAAGTCTAATAACCCCCAATAATCTCCTAAAAGGAAACTTTTAGGAGGATAAGTATGTCTAGAAGGAGAAGATATTTTTTATTGAAATGTTGTAGGAATGGATGAAGAATCAGATTCAATTCGTAAGAAACTTTGTGATTTATCATCATCAACAAGGCTATACATGATATTGTTATAATTGAAATTTTCTTTGTGATGAAGTGTTGAAGGAACAACATGTATGACATGTAGACATGGTCTTCCTAAGAGATGATTATAATTAAGAGAACTAGAAATGACATGAATAAGTGTGGGTGAAATAACAAGACCTACTTTAACATGTAAAGTGATAATGCCCAAGGTTTTTTTATCAACATTATTAATGTAGGATATGAGAGATACAAATCCACAAAATGCCAAGAACACCTGCATGCAAATAACCTGTTACAGGAGAGAAGCAGAAAGAGGGAAAAAGAAGAACTCAGAAGTTACTCAAAATGTGAGAGCTAAATTATAATTCGAGTTAATGAAAAAAGAATTACAAGGTTCAACCTATAAAGGTGAACAAAAACCCTAAAGCCTAAAAAAGATAGGTTCCACATTAATAATTAATAAAATAATTAATTATTAATGCACCTAAGAGAAAGCTTAAGCACTAAAGAGTAATAACTTAACTAATTAAATCAACATGATTTAATTAATAAGAAAACTAAAGATTACTCTAACACCCCCCCTTAAGCTAAGCATAGGGGGAAAGCTAACCTAGCATAGCTATGAAAGCAGGAAATGGGTCCCAGCAACAAGGCCTGATCAGGTACCCAATACAAGGAAATCTCTGTAAACCGGAGACAAAGAAGAAAACCCAGCGGGAAAAACCCCTCTCCAAAAAGAGATAGAAAAATGCAGAAAAGAAATGGCTCAAGAGACTCTCTCAAGACCATAAGTACAACCGGCCCCCCATGTGAGAGGGATGAGACACCAAAGTCCCCCCAGAATGAAGAAAATCTTGTCACAATGGTAGATTCCTAATGTAGAATCCAAAAGGAGATCCTGAAGAGGCAAATGATATTCCTTCCCTTGGGAAGAAATGAATCCAAAGGACGATGTCGAAGAAACCCTATGAAGAGTGATGAACCAATCTATCTCAGGATTAGTGCCATGATTGGATGCCAAAGAATCTCTCTGTCTAAACTGAAACAAATGATGCCAAATCCAAACTGATGTGGAGAATCCTAAAATATAGCTGCAGAATGCACGGATAATGGTGGGAAAATAGTGATAACCTATCTGTCAAGGTAGAGGAGATGAATGTCCTCAAAATAATCCTCCAAATTTACAGTATAAAACTCAACAAACAAGAAGGATATGTCTGCAACATAAGAGTCCAAAGGATCTATGTTTGGAAGATGTATGATTCCCTGCTGTACAGAATTAGGAGCAACATGAGATGTTGATAAAGTCTCAGTCTGAAGAGTGGGAACTGTGAGACAAGCCTCTGATCCATCGAAACATGTAAGGGTGTCTAAATACTCAAGCTCCTCTAAAGTATCATGATCAAAGGGTGTATTCTCTCTCCAATCAATGGGTATGAGAGAATCTAAAGCAGGATCCTTTGGAAATGGAGAGAGATTAGGGTCTCCATAGATCTCCCAAAGACGTGTCCAAAGTGGGTAAGGACAATCAATGTCTGATATAGCCAACACAGTGTCATGATCAACACTAGACACTATAAGTCCTAATATGTGATCTCTAATAATATCCCATTCTAGTTTTCCCTCTGAAGTGGCTGGTTTGGGTATGAGATCATACAAATAAGGCAAAATATTAAGCCACCTACAATGTGTAAGTATACCCTTTGCCCATGACTCATAATTACCCCGTTCCAGAATAAAAACTGAAGGGTGAGTATAAAAACCCATGATAACATCTTCAAATGAAAAAAAACTAAGAAATATGACCTTACTGCATTTAGATCAAATTAATATAACCCTTCCCACGCAAATAGAACCCATGTAGGTGCCAGAACGTCCAAGTAATTGAGCAAAGTGTAAAAACACACAAAAAAAAATAAAATTTACTTGGTAAATTTTCTAATGAAATAGACAGTAAATATAGAAATATCACTACAACACCTTTCCAATGCCTATTCGTTTGCAAAAAATGGAGTTCAGACGCAAAAGATATGCCCCCGAGAGTGAAAAACACAAGTTCTGACTTTGAATAGAAAAACAAACATCAAAACTAAAAAACCAGAAATTAAAACCTATATAATTAGATAGAGCTTAGAAATATCTTTCCAACGATATAAGGAAGTTGAAAATCCAATGTCGTATTCTCAAGATATGAGCAAAATACCAAAACTACTCCAAAAGGGTTTGAGAGTTAACCCTGGCGGTTAGGCTAACTGCTAGAGGTTAACCACTAGCAGTTAACTGACGGAAACACCCATTAAAACTACAAGCATTAATTTTTAACACTTCATGCATTATTTTTTAACGCAAAAATCAATAAAAATTGATTTTTTTAATTTTTCACCTCAAAATTTGAACTGTACGGCCTGCGAGAGAGAAAAAACTGTGGCAAAAAATGACAAAATTTATATGAAAATTGACTCTCCCGGGCCTTTTGAGCACGATGGTGTTATCCATTTTTTCTCAAAGTGATCCAAAAAAAGTGTCTCTTCTAGAATGAAGAAGAAACCCTAGAAAAGTTGTGGTTTTCGCCCTCAAATCACGACTTCACAAACCCCAGACCAAGCAGCAACAGTATGGCTCTCATACCATGTAGGATTTGAGAGATACAAATCCATAGAACACCAAGAACACCTACATACAAATAACCTGTTACAGGAGAGAAGCAGAAAGAGGGAAAAAGAAGAACTCAGAAGTTACTCAAAATGTGAGAGCTAAATTATAATCTGAGTTAATGAAAAAGGAATTACAAGGTTCAACCTATAAAGGTGAACAAAAACCCTAAAGCCTAAAAAAGCTAGGTTGCACATTAATAATTAATAAAATAATTAATTATTAATACACCTAAGAGAAAGCTTAAGCACTAAAGAGTAATAAATTAACTAATTAAATCAACATCATTTAATTAATAAGCAAACTAAAGATTACTCTAACAATTAATGCCACAAATGTGAATAGAATTAGGTTTAATTGATGAAATATCCACCTTAATTTTATGCAAAAAATTAATGCTACACACATTAAGACCAGATCCATTATCAAATAAAGTTCTTTGAATAATATTACCATCGATAAGGCCTGTTAAAGGGCCTTGTAGGGTTAATCCAACTTTGAAAAGAAGTGTCGCTTGGCAAGCACCAGAGGCAGGATGCGTGAAAATCAACTTTGATGGCGCTGCTCGAGGGAACCTAGGGATCTCAGGATGTGGATGTGGGGCAAGAGATCGTGAAGGAAACATTCTAGCGTTTAAGGCCAAACATCTTAAGGATGGCACAAATAATGTGGTTCAATGTGTAGCGGCTACAGAGGCTCTGGATGTAGGCATCAAATTGGGCATTAGCAAAGTCCATTTAGAAGGTGATTCAGAGATAATAATAAATGAAATATCTAAGGGAAAGATGGGCGCTTGGTACCTAGATAAATATATAAAGCAGATTCATGGGTTGTTACAGAACTTTGAGGACTTCAGAGTTACCCATGTATTCAGAGAAGGAAACAAGGTGGCCAATATCTTGGCTAACAAGGGATCGAATTCACCTTTGGGACCCCAATTTGAAATTTATGAAGACATGAGGAGTTTCAAATTTGAACCAAAAGAATAAAAAAACCCCAACTATATCACTAAAGAGGAAGTATAAAAGTATATCACTTGGACTTAATTCGGATGGTGCGTCCATAATGGCAAAATGGCATCGCATGTGATTTAAGGCAATAATTAATAGACATGACTTGCGGAAGGGCTTCTAGATGGTTCTACAACTAGCTTAAAAAATAGGGGAATGTGAGTGAATTCAACATAACAGAGGGCGGTGAAGACATGGAGGCCAATTTTGCTCTGGAATCGAACCAAACACAAGCTTATGCAGGGAAGATTACGCCACGATGAATTAAGAATATCTTCATGTTTGAGGACGATGAATTCATGGACGGTCTACAACAGTTTTTTGGCATGGAATATCTCGATTCCTACTGGAGGTGTTGCTCCAACTTGGATGTGGCATCCCTATTCTTAGCTTTGGCGCTAATGGTAGGAGAATCGAAGGAGGTTCAGATTGTGGTGGCAGAGTGTGTGGATTCGCAATGGCTATTGGAAGTCGAAGATATCATTGATAAGGCGATTTTGGGCCATGGTTTGGAGATGGGTACAAAGCCGTGGTGACTTATTAATGGTGGGGAGAGCTTAGTACAACCATTGGTGGTTTGGTCAGCTGCAAACCCACAGGGAGTCCACTTACCAAGGGCCAAAAAGGGATGGAAGGACATTATCACCTTTCTACAAAAGAAGGTATGGAAGGGGGAGAAAAAGATTTTCATGAAAGCAACCCCTCGCAAGAGCGTCACAGCACCAAGGCAGCCAATACATTTTCAATCTAGTAAGAAGGCTCAGAAAATGGCAGTGGCAAGCGGAGAAGGAAGCTCTTGAGCCATATGCCACATTGCACCCAGGCCAACAAAGGATGTTGGAGCCATACCCAACTTCTCGAAGGAAGAGGTTGCCCTGTGGTTTAAGGATTAGTGGGATAGTGAAGCTGGAGGATGCAGCCATCGGAGTGGCGCTATGGTCTTTTGTATATGGGTGATATAAGTTTGAATCTGGTTCTTTGCAAAGGGCGTTAAGGCCTTTTTGTATTGAAAAATATAAAAATAAATAAGTATAGGGGTTTGGGGATAGTGAAACAATGTTTGTAAGTGGTAGCCAACCGCTAATATTGGCATAACGATGTAATCCTGCTTTAATATCAATATAAAAAAAATGTTACCTATCAAAAAAAATATTACCATCGATAAGGACAACAACCATAAGAGAATCATGTTGATCTTGAATTCCAATTTCTTGATTGCTTATTGATCATGTTGGGTTGCCAAAAAGAGGAGAGATGGGGTATTTATATACCTTATCCTACATTTCACAGTTAAAAAACAAGCCGAGCTAATCATGACATCTAGTTTACCCTTAAAACCCCAACGTAGGGCTCCAAGCCAAATTTGAGCCAAAATATGCAAGAACAAAATGTTTCAAATATTCTGTAGCTAGGAAAATCAACCCAAATTTGAACTAGGTGTCGAGATGAAGGGTAGATGCCAAATTAGGAGGCACAGCTGATTTTGAGATCAGGAAAAGGTACAAAGGCCATAAATGGTAACATAGGGCCCATGTAAGCTAATAAATGATTGAAGAAGAGAAATAATAAAGGAGCACACTTAGAAAGAAGGGATTACCTTTAGTTTTGAAGAAATTAAATCAATACATGACTTATAATATTAATTTAAAGGTCCAATGAGCATTAGAAGAGTGTGAAATTAATGTGAGAACCCATACATACTAAAATGGGGCTAAAATGATCATCTAATTATAGATGTTGACTTTTAGGAAAGTACAACCCTCAATAGGGTATAATTACAAAATCTTCAAGGGTAATTCTCTTCATTACAAAAACATAAATATAATTACATAATTTATTACATTAATCTTCTTAGAATATCTAATCTTTACATGTATTTATTTATTTAATTAGGAGATTCCTATGGAATCCCTACATGTATTTTTTCTCTAGTCCAAGTGGGAGGATAACTTATTTTATTTAATTCCTTTAATAAGGAAATTAGTTTATTCCTCCTTAAGAGGATATCAACATGACTTATCACACACACTAATGAATGATGGAATTCATAGAATTGGGAGTTATATTCTAACTGCTATCTCTCATCTCTATTTAAGAGATGCTCCTCTCTCATTTCTCACAATGCAAGGATGAAGGATAAAGTTATTGTAATATGCATCTTGCTCTCTTTCTTTCTTTATTTTCTCTCTTTAGGCTATGGACTCATTCATTATATGCACAAGGGGTTTTTATTAGTTTTCCCCTTTCAAAAACATTGTCTCTTGTGTTGATCTTGGAGCTTATTCTTGCTTTTGGTGATAGTTTTTTATTCAACTTTCATTCATTGATTTATGGTAAAAATTCTTCCTTCTTGCATCACTCTCTTGGATTCTTTCCTTAAATTTCTTTCCATTTTTGGTATTTTCTAACATGGTATCAGAGCTAGATAAATCCTTGTTTTGAGTATTGCATGAAGGTGTTGTTCAAAGGATATCTCGATTGAGAAGGAGAAAACCTTTTTTGTTGATTGATATAATTCTTGTTTGTAGGTTTTCTTTCATTTTGTTACAAATCAAACATCTGGTTTTATAACTAGTTCTGGATGGCTTGCCACCAGATCTAAGTTTATTTATCTCTATTTCAATTTTTTAAGATCTAACCTCACCCTCTATCGGGAAACCACAAGGGTTTTCTATTTCATGCATATTATGTGCTAACGTTTCTTGCAACATTCTTTCATAGTTGTTCCTTGCATTCACTTTGCTAAAATTTGTATATCCAACATTTGTTATTTCAGGATTCATTGTAATCTATATTTTTCATCTACAAGTTAATTTTGGTGTTTGATTTGCAAGTATGTCATTATTTATATCTCTATCTTAAATTTTTATTTAACATTATTCTCAGTCGTTCTTGTAATCTTCTCCTAAGGCTTATTTAGATTTGTTAGACTCTGTTATTTATTTCTTTGTTCATATTCATTGCCTTCTTGTAGTTTCATGGTCCACGAAAGCATAGTTTGTATTTGTAGTTTTACCTCAATAACACTTGCAGACTGACATTGCTTAAATCTTTCTTATATAAATATTACATCATTATATTCAAACATGGTTATTTATAATCTACTATTATTATAAATTCTATTTTTAACAATTTAAGGTTCAACAATAATAATATTATGTTATAGTTCAAAAAAATTTAAAATTTTTTTTGCATCAGCCTTAACGCTTCATACTTAAACTCCCTTCCTTTCAACCAAATCATTCCATACTGCTCATTCTATCTTTTTCCCTTCTTTCTTTTCACCTGCACAGCCTCTCCCTTCTCTACTCTCACAGCTCTTTTATTCTTGCTGTTAAAAACATTTTTTGTCTGCCTTCTCTTAAATACAAGACAAAAACTTGTTTTTTTGTAAGTTGCACTAGGTTGCACTTACTTCAGTTTATGTTTATCAACTTTTTCCATTTGTAAGTTGCACTGGTTTGCACTTACTTCAGTTGATGTTTGTTAACTTGTTCCATTTGTAAGTTGCATTGGGTTGTGCTTACTTGAGTTGATGTTTATCAACTTGTTCCATTTGTAAGTTGCACTGGGTTGCGCTTACTTCAATTGATTTTTATCAACTTGTTCCATTTGTAAGTTGCACTGGGTTGCACTTACTTCATTTGATGTTTATCAACTTGTTCCATTTGTAAGTTGCATTGGATGTGCTTACTTCAGTTGATGTTTATCAACTTGTTTTATTCCTTTTTTTTGGTGAGGATATTTTTATTAAAATCCTTCTTGAATATTGTTGAATATGTCTGGCAGGCTGTTAGAGATTTTTCTTACAGAATCTCAATACATCATCAATGCTTAACTCTTATATTCCTATCCATCTTTTTCCAATATAGACTAGCTGAGGGGATGTCTTTGATCCCAAATTGACTTCTTCCAAGTCTTCCATCTTGGCATTGGATTTTTGTGACATGTAAGTCATTAATATTGAACATGCCTTCCAGTTCAACTAACCCCTTTGGAATATTATTAGATGCTAACTGGACAATCTCATCCTCAAAAATGCACTCCCTACCATCTACAACTACAATCAAAGAATTACAATCAATTTGTTGGTCATCATAATGATCCACACATTGGATAAATTTGAGGATATCTTCATCATCCTCAAAAACTTGCCAATTATGGATATTGTCAGGTACTGTAGGCTTGTTCTTGACTTCAACCACAGATACTCCAGCAAGAGTGATATCATTATTCTTTAGAGCAACATTTGCTAAAAATTCTGCCATGATATTATTGGATCTTTCCACCTACAATATATTGAAAGCATCAAAAAACTCAATCCTATCCCAGATAGCATATTTGTAAAATTTTAGTTTATCATCCTTGGTAGCATATCGTGATCTCACTTGAGCTATAATCAGTTGGGAATCTCCATGAATTTTTAAACATTTAATACCATGCTTGATGGAAATATACATTCCCAAGATTAATGCTTCATATCCATTTGTGTTGTTTGTACAATAAAAATCCAGTAAAAAGGAATATTTGAAAGTAATACCTGATGGGGATATGAATAAAACACTAGCTCCTGATCCTTCTTTAGAGAATCCTCCATCAAAGTACATCTTCCATAGTCCATCTTTTTGTAATAACATTTCATCAACAATTGGATCAGTGTTTCTCATTTCTGGTTTAATCTCCTCAACAACAAAGCTTTCCATATCTATATCCACACAAAAATTTGATTGATCAGGCATAACCATCTCCACCCTGACAGATGAACGAGGTTCTCTGTACAACTTGACATCAGTATCATTTATAGGAATTGTTGCATAAGATAAAGCTAGCTACATTTTTCCACCTGTTATGCTCTGCATACCCATCCCTACATTTTGTGTGCAAAATGTCGGGTCCCCTCTTTTCTTATTATTTTTTTTTCTTCCTTTTCTTTTTGGTTTTCTCTTTCCTTTCCCTTTTCATTTTTTGGCTTGGTTCCCTGTTTCTTCCAGGATCTTCTAGTCTCATCCAGTCTTTGCCTTTCTTTGGTGTCTATTTTTGCCTCTAGGACCCGTGTCCCAAAGTGTCATTCCCAAGTGGGTGATTCTGGATCTTTCACGCCTAGCGATAATTTTCCCTTTCTTTGAGGTTGAATGATCTTTAGGTGTTTTAGTCTGGATCTTGGTTACCAGTGTGTTTCTTGAAGTTACTTTTTGTCACTAATTCTCTTTCTTAGGAATTATTTAAGGCCTTTTATCTTGTCATTTTTACACTTACCGCAAGATGCTTTTACCTTTTGGAAAATTTTCTGGAGAGCAAAGCGATTTGTTTTCTGAGCTGAGACGTCTGAGATAGAAGGTGTGGAAGTACATTTGTTGGTTCTGGTGGAGTGTTTAGGTGATAGAGTGAATGGTTTTTCAGTATCCCCATTTGTCATTTCTAGGGTCGGGTAGTCTCTTGGGTTTTCCCTTTGATCTTGTTTCATTCTGCTTCCTTTGTCTTTTGTTCATTTTATTCCTTCTCTACGAGTTTCTCATTGTTTTTGTTGGTTTTTGTGTGTTCTTTGTTGGTGTCTATGTTTTTCGTCTATTCATTCTTGTCATCTCAAGGTTGTCTATCATTTAGAATGACATTATCCTTGATCCTGGTGTGTCTCCTCCCTTTCATAACAGTCCATCTCAGAAGAAGAGACGCTCGCTCAGTTGGGTTGTAAATTTTGTAAATATGGGTTATTTCCTGTCAGGGAGTCTGTAATTTTGCCTGGTTTTGGCTGTGTAAGTCATGTGTATATTTTGTGAATAGCCTATAAATGCCTTGTAGATCTTAGTCTTTGTATATTGTTTGTAAATTTAAGTTTGTAAGAGTTGTAGGTTTGAGTCCTTGAGTTCTGGTAGCCCGTTGTCAGTTCAGTGTCATTTGTTGAAGTTTTGTGAGTCTGCAGTGCTCTATTTTATTTACCACTCAGAGACATGGCATTTTTGAAGGGTTTGCCCAGTTGGGTTTTTCAAAAGAAATTCTTGGGGACCTTCTATCCTCCCAATTATTTACATGGCCATCAGGCCATGTCTGTCCAATAACCAAGTTCACCACCTTGGTTGGTGCAGCCTTGCACGTCGAGGTGATGAACATGCCAGTTGTAGAGGCCAACTCACTCGCAGACCATTAGCCTTTTCTCTCTTCTTCATCCTTTCTGTCTTAATGTTGGAATTGAATCGCATGATCAAGCATTTAAATTTGTCCCAAATGGCATTCATGCCACTCGTGCTACCACAACTATCCATTAAATGTCATTAATCAGTCGAGTGGGAATGCATGTGTTAGAATACAATAGCAGGGATACTTTTCTTCTCACTGACAATTGTTGTTTTGTCAATTTAATGTCAAACATGTTAGTAAGCCCAACCTTTTCCACCTTATGTGACCCCTTGTGGGGCATCGATGGATCCTTGGTAAGTAAGAAATGTTCATGTGTTAAAATAGTATTAAATGGCGAGCATATGATCCCATCTAGGATTCCTTAATGTTTCTTTGTTTCAAGTGAAAAGGTGAAGTCACTCTCAGGGCCTCCAGAATGTGGAACCTTTTAATGTTTATAAACTGATAGTTATCTGGTTCACAGGTATAGTTCAAAGAAAGTAAGAAATGGATTTAGGATCCACACCTCCTGGAAGTCTAGAACTCCCAAGTGCCTCTGTAGGCACCAACAAGAGGAGAAAGTTAGAGCGAACATTGGAAAAGCTTCTGCTAACCTAGAAATATAATAATAAAGGGATAATCCATGGGTCCTGAATTGAGCCTACACTTAAAGAGATCACTGACACAAATGTCAGTACATGGGCCGAATTGCAGGACCTTATTCAAATGATCATCAGCTTCGACGCTCCAATGACTCCATCTTAGTTAACTTAGCGACATCGGGAATTATTCAAGCAATTGGTTTTCCATGCTTAGTACAAGCACCAGATCTAATTTTTCTCTTGGCTAGGGGTTATTTCCAAGGCAGTATGGTTGTTGTGTTGGTTTCCCCCACTCCCCTTAGATTCTTAGTTTCCATCGTCACATTGGACGATGATGTCACTCCCAGAGGGTGGTGCATCCTATAATTTGCAAGAGTTTTTTCTCTCACCAAGGTCGAGGCCCTCCAGCAGTATGAGGATGAGAAAGACATGGACCAACGTCACCTCAACACAAAATGGTTGAAAAGTCTATGTTGGGGCTACAAGAAGATGTAGACAAAGCTTCCTTGCTCTGACTTCAAGGAGCCCATCCAGGTGGGAATTATCTTCTTATATAGGATATTTGGGGAGCCGCATGCCCGAGAATTCTCCCCCTGGATGTATTATTTCTTATATGGTATGACCACCAACAAGGCACTCTTCAACTCGACTAACATCATTTTCAAACATGTAGACATCCAGATGGGGAATGTCAATATAGAGTGGAAGTTCTACATGACTTCCTACGTCCTTTGACCACTTGCCCGGTAGTGCCAGGGGATCTGAGGTTTAATAATGATTGGTGTTCTTAGGGAAGGACCCAGTTAGGTTTCTCCATGGGTCCACTTCCCCCAAATTTAGTGGGACCAAAGTTTCCCATATTTATGAAGAGTCAACGATCCCTTCATCTTTCACAGGATCAAGGCAATCACTGGTGATCAAGGATTCAAATTATCCCCGCAGGTCATGACCCTGGTTGGTGTGTGGGGGCGTTACTTCATCCAAATTTCCTAGCACACTTACATTTGGGTATCCAGATTCTCTGGAGAACCCTTCCTGTTACCCAAACATTATGGGGACAGGATAGTTTTTCTAGAGTTTTGCAGGAAGATTTTGGAGGCTCACGTCCTGACTGCCCTTAAGAAGGTCACCACCCCGACATTCCCTTTTATTAACGGGGAATAGTCTTTATCCCTCGCCGCAGCCTGGGAAGCAAAAAATGAGCTAAGTAGCTTCAAATTAGCAAAATATTTTTTCAGCCACAAGGATTATGATCCCCTTGGGAGAATGGCAGGGTTGATTCCAAAGGGGGTAAACCCCCAAGTTTGACACAAAATATTTTTGGGTCAACTACTAGGATGATTATGATGTTCGAAGGAGACACTACACCAAGATAACAAAAGGGATGATGGAATAGCTCAAGCTCTGGATATTCCCACAGACTTTTTAGGACACTGGGACCCAAGAGGACCCCAAGTATAAAAGTGTAGGTATAGATAAGATGGACCTCCCTTCGGTGGATTGGGACACGCCTAAAATTTTAGATGTTGAGGCCATCTCGAGAGCAGAAATTGAGCACAGCCACTCATATTTTGAGAAGGTCTACCTGAAGAGTGTCTGGTTGGATAAACATTTTGTGGGAGCCTTAGGTTCCTGGGCCCTAGAGCAATCCAAAGCCCATGGAAAGAAGAAAATTGGTACCCCGCCTCAGGTCTCGGACCCCATTTTGGCCCCCCTGATGGAGCAGTTGGGTGAAAAGTTGGAGCACTCCTAGAAATTAATGGATGCAGCAAACTCTAGAGTGACTTTTGGTCTTGGAGCTACCCTGGTAGGCTCCTGTCCCCTACCGAGAGGTTCTCCATCCCTGGCTATTTTTTTAAGTGCAACATGTGAATCAAAAATCGTTGGAACAACAATAGCTGTAGAACCCAAAGTGCCACTCAAAAGAAAGAAACAAAAGGAAAGTTGGTCCCCACAAAATAAATATTTGGGCCTGGAGCCCGAGGATGTACTTGAGGTTGAGTTACTTTCCTCCTCTTCTTGCTCCAAGAAGGAAGATCATCTAGAGAGTCCCCTAGAGATAGTACAGATTAACATTGATGACTTCTTCCAGGTCAGTGATCTTGGAGAACTGCAGGGTATGGTTGACTATACCATAGAAGGGACACCAGAACAAGAAGTTGATGTTCCCATACTTGGGTCAACAGGGCCAAACTATGTGGCATCCCAAAAAGAAGATGAGCCCTGGCCTAAACAGGCTAAAGGAGAAAAGGAAATGCAAAAAGAATAAGAGAATGAATCGGTCATGGAGCAGGTGCTGAATGACGAGAGAACCAAACCTTCAGGAGAAACCATAACCTCTAACATTGTGCTCCTGGGCTTCATTGGTGAGAAAATTTTGCTAGCACCGCCGAAAATAGTGGCCGACAAAGTCATAGCCATATTTCAACAAGTGGATTTGAATGAGCTGCCTTAGCCTCCTCCACCACATAGCCCACCTATGGACAACATTCCAGAGGGTGATGAGGAGGGAGAAAAAGATCATCCAAGTGAGGACCCCATTGACATAGTAGACAATACGTCCAGAGGGGGACCTGAGATGAACCTCGGAGGCACTCCAAGTTTGGGGATAGTAGTAGGTGGGCCATCTATCCCGCCATAGTGGTTAGTGGAAGCTCATAAAATTAAAGCCCCAATTTCCATCGCGGATCCACTCTCACTTGCTAAAATTTTGGTCGAGAGCCAAGTTCCTAAGACTCCCAAGAAGGATCATACCCTTCACAGTACTAGAAGGGCCCCAGATGGCAATATTGTGGCAACATTTGTCACCCCTCCGACAGGAAAAGAGGATTCTGAGGTAGCTACCAAAGAATATGTGATCACAGAGGTGTCTCTAGGTAAAAGAACTTAGCAAGGGGAATTAGACCTCCTGAACGAAGCGGTTCAAGCTATTCAGGCCTGGTATGAGAATCAATCTCATAAGATACAGAAGTTGAAAGCATCCAATGCCAATCTTTTGGGACTCCTGACCAAATTAGTGCACCCCTTGATGCCGAAACACTTAGACCCTCAATTCCCAGGACACCGCTACAGCAAAGCGATGTTGATACCCTAAAATCTATGAAAAAGAAGGTGTTAGTGGTGGATGAGTGGATTTCTCATCAAGTTGGGGTCATCAGACATTTCTTGTTTGAGTCTCTCCCAGACTTTTTCTGGGTAAATGATTTAGAAAAGTAGATAGAGGCCACCATTCCCCAGTGGTAGGGAGAGATCAGAGAAATATGAAGATTGGAAGGATACCTCGTTAGGGATTCTGAATCTCGAGGAAGGTGATTTAATGAACACAGGCATTCTAGGGGATGAATCGTACGGGTTCCTCTAGACTCAATACTCCATACTTGCATTCAAAGTCAAAACTGGGAAGCAACTGGTACAAGTGTTAGAAGAACAACTGCAAGTGGTCCAAACTCCATTAGACCAATATTCCACCCTCATCAAGGAGATTACATTGGCTAATCCTCTCAGAATTTGGACTTATACTCCTGTCAATTCTATAATTGGTAAGTTTTATGAAGTGGTAGAGGATCAATTCCAGCCCGGGGGAGATGTTAGTGGCACCACCATGGTGGAACTCTCCCAAGTGTTACTCAAATCCCATGATGCGTCCAGGGTGGCTGCAGAGTTAAAAGATAAGGGAGAAGATGTCGGCCTCTATTTTGAAGGATCTGTTGATCGTCAAGATTGCCTTAAGGATGTAGAAGAAGATGGTATACTCTAGATTCTAGAGGCATACAAGAAGTTCAAAGGCTAGTAATGTTTCCCAAACTCTGCAGATCCTTCACTAGAAGAGAAATACGTAAGCATTCTTTATTATTTGAGTGTAAGCTCTAGGATCCCAGATTTTGGGTCCCCTATTTTGTGTTCTTTTTAGTGATAAGTGTTGATAGCTCCCCCGAGCCAAACAATCACTATCTACAGTATGATGTCAAGTCCATGATCATCCTTCTATACATGACCGGTCACTATTGACCCAAAAGTTTATTGCAGACACCTCCCGGGTCCTGAGACATCGTTCTAGAATTTAATATCTGGTGTATGAAGGCCAGCTCAATCACCAAAGTGCAAAAAAGAATTAATGAGGGCGTATGGCCCAGGTCACTTAGGGAAGCTCCATCACATCTGCAAGTACAAGGACACTTTTTCCAAGGGTGATTTTCCTGGAGCTTCTTTCTCTCTTTCATCTCTTTTCTTCTCAAATGATTGTATTATATCAGGGAAATTCAGATAGTGCAGGTAGTACCAGCTTTAAATATTGTAATATAATGTAAATAGCTAGCATAGGGATAGTCCCTTAGGTAGTTAGAATTTTCTATAAATACAAAGTTTGATGTCATTCCCAGGGTCAGAAAATTGATGATTTCATTTTCCACTAGTAATACAAGCTTTCAACTTTATAGCAATCCCATCGTCTTAAAGTTCAAAGTAGATTAGTGCTCCCTTGGCCCGCTAGTGTAACTACTAGTGATGTTGGATTTGAAGTTAATGAAAGAATGAGAAATGTCATTCAACCTCATTCTTTTTGTTGTTTTTGGTCCTAGAATTAGCGAACAATTTCCATGTTGTATGCTTCCTAATGTCTTGTGTTCCATTTCTTCCAATGATTTAATGAAATATGTTGCTTTGCTACTAATATACGTATGGTTGAAGATTGTATGCATATGTTCAGTATTTGTTACTTCTTTTCATCTGGAAATTTTTTGATGCTAAGGAAATGTATGTCATGGATATAGTTAGATATATGTACTAACCATGTTCTATCTTTTTCTATTTTCTTTGTTGGATATAATGATTGCTTAAAGGAAACCCATTACCATCAAATCTCAGAGGTTTATGAGTCAAAACCAGCTATCCTCTCAAAACAAATAGTCACTTGTCCAACTTATCTAGGCCTGCACCATCGTGACCCAACAACTAGGTGCTTGGAGGCCAGGAGAGCCATCTCTCACGCATGCCTCTTCAGGCAAAGTTGGTCGATACTCTAGTATTTAGTGACAACTCTTCTCCCATTAGCAAGACCGTCACAAAGTCCCGTCAATCGAAATTGGCTATAGAAGGAGGGAATGAGCTCATCCTCCCCTGAAGGTTTTGATTCCACACCTCCCGAGGGTTCCCCAAGTAGTAGTTTTAGAAGCCAAGCTTTCTATAGATTAGGGTCATTCTCACCCCTATGATTCAAAAGAATATTATGTTCAACCCCTAACCCCAGAGAGTTTGCAGAACTTGGAACCCCATCTGAACAAGGAAGACGTACCAAAAGAAGAAGCCTTTCAAACCCACACCTAGATGGTTTGTAACCCCCTAGAATATTCAGGTTAACCATCCCATTCCAGTGACCAATCTCACTATCAACCTTAACATCCCAATGGTTACATACTTTAGTAACACTGGGTCTCCCATGGGATAATTTCCCAATGTTGTCAATGATCTTCCCCAACACCCAAAGAATATCTATCTCAAGTATGAACATCTAGACCCCCAAACTACAGAAGAACACCTACAGGCCTACAAAGATACTATGAACTGACACCGCATCCAGCATCAGGATGTGGTGAGTAGAATATTCTCGCTATCTCTCGAAGAGTGCGAGTTGTATTGGTACTTGAACTTACCTGCCAACTCCATCAATAGTTGGAAAGACATGGAGGCTACCTTTCTAATAGCATTTCGGGTCCACGTGGACCTGACTTGGTCTCATAGTTAGTTTATATCTATCTGAAAGGAGCCCAATGAACCCCTGGAAACCTTTAACCATTGGTTCCAGAGGGCTCTAAAATGGTGTACGGGACTCTTCATCCCCTCTACAGATGTGACTATCCAAACATACCTTAAAGCCTTGAACCTGTTTGTCACTACCCTTCTCTGGAGAACTGTCACCACCAAAGATAGTGATACCTTGCCTAAGGTTTACAATCTACCCTCGAATTGTCTCAGAACTTGAGTAAAGCACCCGATGGTATTGGTGAGGGCTTACCTTACAAGACACTGCCCGGTGGAATACCTTACCTGGGAGGATATGACCCCAAACTTGTGCTAGGTGCCCATACAATGAATCTGGTGCCTCGGTATGTCTATCCCACTCCTCACCAAAATCATCCAACCACAGAGTATGCTCCTTGGGCACAACAAAAAACCATAGTACCCACACCACTTGGAGTACCTTTCTTCCAGGCATCAACATCTGGAGGCTTGCCTCCAGCGGCGGAAAGTGCCTCTACGCCTGCCCCACCACCTTAATCAAACCATTGCGACACCACTACCCATTTGTCCGCCAAGGTTGAATCCCTCTGGCGATTAGTTTCCTCGCTCACCACTGACATAGGGAAGCTGAAGATGGGGCTCTTTGTGTCCCATGGAACCAACTCCTCCCAAGGGGGAACATCTTTTCAGGACAACAAAGTTCCGATAACTTTGGGCCCTAGAACCATTTTAACAATAGTGGAAATAACAATGCTTAGCCCAACCAACGATGGAACAACACACCAAACAATGGGGGTGTCCCCCCAAGTTAGCCTAACACCCAGGGAGGTGTGGGACCTAGCCATTCTATGCAACTCGCTAAATTCCACCCTCTGACATCCTGGTGTCAGCTACATGATACTGGTTCACATTCTAACGTAAACTGTGCCACGTTGGAGAAGATCATCTTGATCTCCCAGTCGGATAGGTAGAAAAACACTGACTCTCCTCCTCTAGAATCTTCATCCAAACCACATTATTCTGTGTTCACTTGTGAAATTATCTTCTTTGGTGATGACAAAGAAGACGGAGAAGAACCCAACTTACAAGGTTTCTTCGACGACTCCATTCCAGCATTCGAGGCTAACGCCTTTATCAATCTCAGGACTCCCTACAACACCAGGAGCCAATCAAACAAGGGTCCCCCTACAACATTGATTCTGCCAAGTGTGGTGAATCTTCCATTAGACCCTCTGACAAATGTTAGCCCACCCCCTCCTACAGGACCCACACCTACATATACATGTGACTTTACAGGAAAAGGTTTGTGGGCTCCCAAAGGAAAGTTTGACATCACGAAGGTGATGGAAAATACTACTACCACCATGACCTTCATGGAAGTCCTACTTAGTTGTCCTAAACAAAGGAAGTCTCTCCTACAGTACCTAGAGAACCCAGAATTGCGTAACCACCTGCCCAAGTCGATGATGTTTAATGATGCTAATGCGGTTGTATTCTAGGGGAGAACAGAGGACCCTCCCTTTTTTCTTGGTCTTAAAATTCATGGTAAAAACTTACAAAACTTCCTATTAGATTCAGGAGCTTTAGGCAATGTCATGCCCCTATCTATATGTAAAAAGCTTGAACTAACTCCCACACTGTCCAAAGGCACGGTTGTCCATCTAGATAAAAATGCCATCAAGATGGTGGGTGAACTAAAGAATGCACCCGTCCAGCTAGTCCAAGATCCCTGGATATCTAGTATCATTGACATCCAAGTAGTAGACATCCCTGAAACCTACGAGATGCTCCTGAGTTGGAATTGGTCCAAATCCTTGAACAGATATATCTCAACTGACTTCTCCCACCTATGGCTCCCTTGGAGGGAAGAAACTAATCAAATCAAGGTAGAAAGCAAACCTTGGATGAAACAGGCCCTCACTGATTATGGTTAGGTGAGTGAAATCACTTTTGCTAAATTGGAACCTGGGTTGTACAGGGCCAAGGAAATCCTGACCCTAGATTTTGTCTTGGGAGGTACAATATCTGATGAAGATCTTGTCATCACTCAAAGGATTTATTATCTCATCATTGAGTTAAAATAGGAGGTGAGATCTCAAAGTGACAAGGAGAGTTTCAAATCCCTATTATCTAGCACTTGGTGTCGAGTTCATTGTCAAAACCATTAAGAGCTGGAATGTATGTCATGTGCAGATGTTGCCAAGGTTTTCCTTGAAGACTTCTGAGTAGAACGATGTAGGGGCCAGGCCCCACCCTAAAGCGGTCCAACCATGAGCACATCCAACAAACCACCTTCTGATGGATCTCTTGCAGAGACTCCTCCAGGGGATGCTTCAGTCCTCGTATCTCCTCAGGCAGGGGAAACACCTGAACCTGCCCCCACCCAAAACCAAATATGACCCTCGCTCAAACTACATAACTACAACATGCCAATAGTGACATCTGGATCCTCAAGTTTGGCGGATCCTGATCTAAACAAGGTCGTGGAGCCGGCATGGAATTGATCAACCCTCGAGGAAAGTCTATCCTTGAATCGCATCACTTGTAGTTTGACAGCACCAATAATGTAACTAAGTACAAGGCCTTGGTCCTTAGGCTTCTACTCTCCATAAGGAAAGGATTCACATGTCTCTAGGAAATGGGTGACTTAGAACTTATAGTCTGACAAATCTGGAGTCAATACACATGCCACGATAAACGACTGGCAGCTTATCACAACCGGGCATGGAGCTTAATAGAGGATTTTGATGCTTTTGGTATCAAAGTGATTCCCCAAAAATAGAATTATGTTCCAGATGATTTAGCCATGTTAGTCAGTACTTTAGAACCTATGGCAGGTTCCCGGCTCTGAATATTTTCAGTTGAGATGATACTCACACCCTCCATACTCGACAATGTAACTAATCTTTAGGTCTTTGAGGATGATAGACACATACTCGCCTTCATGGAAAACATTCATGTCTTTGAAGACCTGATAATGGAGGAAGAAGCTCAAGATAGAACATCTCAAACCCCCGATGGGGGAAAATATGAGAAGGTAAATATCAGGATGGGTGTTGAAGAAAATTTCATCCATATTGGTACCTCTTTCTCTCTAGATGAGAAAGAGAATACTCTTGTGGTCCTCTGATAATATATTAACTTAATAGCCTGGGGATATGAATATCTCAAGACCTGTGATACTTTTATCATGACACACACCATCCCCCTGAAACTGAATGCCAATCCATTTTGGCAAAAATAAAGACTAGTCAATCCCCTAATTGAGCCCCTTATCCGTCAGGAGGTTCAAAAGCTATTGGCTGCTCAAATAATTTTTCCAATCTGACATACCACCTGGGTGGCCAATCCATTACCAGTCCAGAAGAAGAGTGGGTAAATTTGACTGTGTGTTGACTTCTAAAATTTGAATATAGCCTCAAAAAAGGATAACCATCCTCTCCCTTCGTTGGATGAGGTGTTACAAATTGTTAATGGTTCCCATATGATCTCCTTCTTGGATGGGTACTTTGGGTACAATCATGTTATGGTTAAATTTGAGGATAGAGCCAAGATGACATTCACCATTAAGTGGGGAACATTCGCCTACAGAAGAATGCCCTTCCATTTGATTAACGTCGAGGCCACATTCCAAAAATCCATGGACATAGCTTTCAAAGGCTTAATCAA
>MU228071.1:3675535-3696248 GCA_018584345.1 Thuja plicata
TATATATATATATATGTGATCACCCAGCCCATCTCACTAAGATTTACGAACGGTGTCGCTGGTTTGGTATATCCCTCAACCCAAAAAAATGTATATTCAGGGTAACCAAAGGTAAATTGTTAGGACACATTATCTTAGAGAAGGGTATATGTATTGACCCTGAATTAGTTGAAGCACTACTAAAACTACAGATGTCGGGCAGTAAGAAAGAGATGAGGTCTTTCTTTGGCAAGATCAATTTTGTCTGGCATTTTATCACTGGTTTTGCCGAGGTTGTAAAACCTCTGAATGATATGATGAAAAAGGACACAAAAATAGAGTGGAGCCTAGAGGAAAAACATGCTTTTTCCCAGATCAAGAAGGCTATCATGGAGGCCCCCATTTTGGCTAGCCTAGACTATTCCCTCCCATTCACATATATTCTTTTGCCTCCGCCCACTCCGCTGCAACCAGGCTAACTCAAAATTTAGAAGGGGAAGAATGACCTATTGCATTTATGATCTCCCCCTTCAAAAATGTGGAGGTACAATATTCACCTCTAGAAAAACAAGCATTCACCCTTGTCTGAGTGGTTAAGAAATTACAACATTACATCCTTCGTAGAAAAGTGCATGCCATCCTCCCCGACCAGGTCATCAAGTATTTATTACTTCAGAGTGAACTGGGTGAACGTCGGGAGATGTGGATGGCCATCCTCCAAGAGTACGATCTAGAAATGCAACCTATGAAACTTGTTTGAGGATAAGGGCTATGCAAATCCATGGCTAAGGCCAACCCGCATATTAAATGTCACACCTACACCATGCAATCTATCACTCAAGATCCCTAGTATGCAGACTTGGTACACCTTTTGTTGAATAACCAATGCCCAGAAGGGCTCATCCATAGTAAACATTGGGCCCTTTGGATAAAAAGTGCACATTTCATGATAAAAAAGATGGGATCCTTTTTTGAAGAAACCATTAGTGTGTCTGCCTCCGATGTCTTGACTAGGAACAGGCCACAAAAATGATAGAAGAATTTCATTGTCATTTTGGAACTGGACACGGGTCGACAGATGCCACCGCTCATCAAATCCTCTGGGTTGGATACTATTGGCCCCACATTTTTAAGGATGTCTATGCACACATAATAAAGTGCCACACTTGCCAAATTGCCACTTCAAGGGAGCAGATTTTGGAAATGCCTCTCCAACATGTATTCGAGGCAAGACCTTTTGCCCAATGGGTGTTTGATTTCATAAGAGAGATCAATCCCAATTCATCTGAAAACCGCTGGTACATTTTGACTACCACTGATTACTGCACCTGGTGGACCGAGGCTATAACATGCAAGAATAACACCGCGAATGTCGTAATTCATTTTATTGAAGAAAACATCATCACCAGGTTTGGAATGCCTTTTCCCCTGGTGTGCGATAACGGCCCAGTGTTTTCCTCTACTCAATTATTAGAATGGGCCTATAGTAGAGCTGTCACCCTCAAATTTTCTAGTAATTATTACCCGTAAGGCAATGGGGTAGCAAAATCAACCAACAAGAACCTTTTAGAGGTAATCAAATACCTGCTTGAAAGGAATCCCCGAGATTGGCACTAGAAACTGAGGTTTGCCTTGTGGGCAGACCGCATCTAAATCAAGGTCACCTTAGGGAAATCCCCATTTCATCTGGTATATAGCCTAAAACCAGTGTTCCCTATAAACCTACAAATCATGGTCCTATAGTTCATGCAAGATTTTTATTATCAAGATAACATCATTGAAGTGCGTCTCCTTGACTTGATATGGTGGGAAGAACAGAGAGATCGCATACTGGAACATTTTGCAAAGCACCAAGTTGTGGTCAAACAATGGTTTCACAAAAGATCCCAATTCAAATATTTTTAGCTCTCAGACCTGGTCCTTTTGTGAGACAAGGCCAGAGAGAAGAAGGGAAAACATACCAACTTCCAACGGCTCTGGCTCAGACCTTATCAAATTTTTGAAATTTGTGGAGCCAACACATACCACCTCAGCTCTTTAACTGGAGAATTTGCCCCGCTACTGGTCAACGGGAAGTTCCTTAAAAATTACTTTGAGTAAGGTGAAAGAACAAAATCCCAGTGTGGGAGATGTACCATATGTATATACCTCTTATAAGTATCCTTTGGGTGTGCCGCTCCGGCACACCCTCCCTTGTAAATAGTTTTGGGGGATTTTTTCCCTGGTCCTTTTATGTGTCCCTCGTGTCCTTTTCTTTTGATCTCTTTTCTTTCTTTATGGCCCTGATGTTTCGCCCTCTTTTGTTAGATTGGTATGCATTGCATAACGGCTGTGCAAGCTAAGAGATTCTCCTCGCACATTTTAGTGGTCCTGAACTAGGCATTGAATGAAGGTTGGCCTCATCCTCATTTTGGGAAGTTCCTAGCACGGGGCTTTGAGCATTGGCAATTCTTATCTGATCTATGTATTGATGTTTCTCCTCGGAAGAACAAAAGTCTAATGTCATTTCAAAAAGGACAATTGCTTACATTCAAAGAACAAAAGGGTTCAGAGAAAGGTAGATCAACTTCACTCTCAGCGAGGGGCACCTAAATGAAAGAAAATTGTAAAGGTGTTTCCCAAGTTGGGCCTTCTGCTCCACTCAGTATTCAAAAGGATGATGAGGTGAAAGAAGTAAAGCCATGGTAACAAGCTAAGCTTGAGGACTCTGGTGAAAGAAGTACCCCCCCCCCATCCACAAAAAAAAAGAAACAAAAGAAGTTGGATGGCGGAAGGTCCTGACCCCAAGAAGCGATGAAGTACCCATCATGCATTGACTCTGCTATGTTAGTGTGGTTTCTCTACCTTTTCTCTGAACAGGTTCCACCACCGTCCCTTCATTTGAAGCCTAAGATACATTGGAAAATATCAATATCTGAGTCTCGGCAAGTTTCCCTGGTTCCCGGAGTCATGTCGAGATGACACTTCTCCGTTGATGGTAAGGTTCCTATCATTTTAACCAAAGTTTAGAGTTCTCACATGCATGAGGCACCTGTCCTAGTAAGTCACCATTTGTTATTCCCTACATACTTGTCCCTACATTTTGTGTGTGAAATGTCGGGTCCCCTCTTTTTTCTTTTTTTCTTTTTTCTTTCTTCCTTTTCTTTTTGGTTTTATCTTTCCTTTCCCTTTTCATTTTTTGGATTGGTTCCTTGTTTCTTTCAGGATCTTATGGTCTTGTCTGGTCTCTTCCTTTCTCTGGTGTCTATTTTTTCCTCTAGGACCCGTGTCCTGGAGTGTCATTCCCAAGTGGGTGAATCCAGATCTTTCGCGTCTGGCAATCATTTTCCCTTTCTTCGAGGTTGAATGATCACTAGGTGTTTTAGTTTGGATCTTGTTTTCTAACATGTTTCTCGAAGTTACTTTTTGTAACTAATGCATTTTCCTAGGCATTATTTAAGACCTTTTACCTTGTCATTTTTACACTTACCGCAAGGTGCTTTTACCTTTTGAAAAATTTTCTAGAGAGCGAAGCGATTTGTTTTCTGAGCTAAGATGTCTGAGCTAGAAGGTGTAAAAGTGTGTTCGTTGGTTATGGTGGAGTGTTTACATGATAGAGTGATGTGGTTTGCAGTATCCCCATTCAAAAATTTTAGGTTTAGGTAGGCTCTTGGTTTTTCCCTTTGTTCTTGTTTCGTTATGTTTCCTTTGTGTTTTATTCATTTTTTTCTTTCTCTACGAGTTTCTCGTTGTTTTTGTTGGTTTTTGTGTGCTCTTTGTCGGTGTCTGTGTTCGTCATATGTTCATTATTGTCATCTCAGGGTTGTGTCTACCATTCATCATGATGGTGTCCTTGATCCTAGTGCATCTCCTCCCTTTTGTAGTCATCTAGCTCAAAAGAAGAGATGCTCACTCTGTTGGGCTGTAAATTTTGTAAATATGGGTTGTTTCCTGCCAGGGAGTCTATAATTTCACCTAGTTTTGGTTGTGTAAATCGTGTGTATATTCGGTGAATAGACTGTAAATGCCTTGTAGAGCTTAGTCTTTGTATATTATTTGTAAATTTAGGTTTATAAGCATTTTAGGTTTGAGTCTTTGAGTTCTGGTAGCCCATTGTCAGTTCAGTGTCATATGTTGAAGTTTTGTGAGTCAATAATGCTCTGTTTTCTTTCCCACTCAGAGACATGGTGTCTCTGAAGGGTCTGCCCAGTTGATTTTTTCAAAATCAATTCCTGGGGACCTTCTATCATCCTAATTCTTTACAAGGTCATCAGGACATGTCCCCCCAATAACCAGGTTCACCACCTTGGTTGGTGCAGCTTTGGACGTCGAGGTGATGAACATGCTAGTTATAGAGGCCAGCTCACTCGCATGTCGTTAGCCTTTTCTCTCTCCTCCATCCTTTATATCTTAATGGTGAAATTAATTTTCATGATTAAGCATTCAAAAATTGTCCCAATTGGCATTCATGCCACTCGCACTAGTACAACTATCCATTAATTGTCATTACTCAGTTGAGTGGACATGCACGTGTTAGAGTACGGTAGCAGGGATACATGTCTTATCACTGACGATTGTTGTCTTGTCAAGTTAATGTCAAACATATTAGTAAGCCCAACCTTTTCCACATTATGTGACCCCTTGTGGGTCATTGATGGATCCTTGGCAGGTAAAAATGTTCATGTGTTAAAATAGTATTAAATGGCGAGCATATGATCCCGTCTAAGATGCCTTAATGTTTCTCTATTTTAGGTGAAAAGGTGAAGTCACTCTCAAGGCCTCCAGAATCTGGAACCTTTTAATCTTTATATACTAATAGTTTTTTGGTTTGTAGGTAAAATTCAAAGAAAGCAAGAAATGGCTTCAGGATTAGCACCTCCCAGAAGTCCAGAACTCCCAAGTACCTCTATAGACACCAGCAAGAGGAACAAGATAGAGCGGACATTGGTGAAGCTTCTACTAACCCAAAAATATAATAATAATGGGAAAATCCATGGGTCTCTATTTGAGTCTATGCTTAAAGGGATCATCGACACAAATGTCAGTACTTGGGCCAAATTGCAAGGTATTATTCAAATGATCCATCAGCTTCAACGCTCCAATAACTCCATCTTAGTTAATTTAGCGGCATCAAGAATTATTCAAGCAATTGGTTTTCCATGCTCTGTACAAGCGCCTAAGCTAATTTTTCTCATGGCTAGGGGTTATCATTAAGGTAGTATGGCTTTTGTGTTGGTTTCCCCCACTCCCCTCAGATTCCCAATGTCCATCGTCACATTGGACCATGACACCACTATCAGAGGGTGGCGCATCCCGCAATTTGCAAGAGTTGTTTCTCTCACCAAGGATGAAGCCCTCCAGCACTATGAGGATGTGTCAGACATGGCCTAGTGCCACCTAACCACATAATGGCTAAAAATTTCATGTTAGGACTACAAGAAGATGCAAACAAAGCTTCCTCGCTTTGACTTCAAGGAGCCCATCCAAGCAGGAATTATCTTCTTATGAAGGATCTTTGGGGAGAAACATGTCCAGGATTTATCCCCTAGATGTATTATTTATTATATGATATGACCACCAACAAGGTACTCTTCAACTTGACTTACATCATTTTCAAACCTGTAGACATCCAGATGAGGAAGGTTGATATAGAGCGAAATTTCTACATGACTTCCTACGTCATTTGGCCGCTTTCCTGGAAGTGCCAAGGGATCTGAGGTTCAACAATGGTTGGTGTTCTCGAGGAAGGACCCAGTCAGGTTTCTCCATGGGGCCACTTCCTCCAAATTTAGTGGGACCAGAGTTTCCCACACTTTTGTAGAGTCGAGGATGCCTTCATCTTTCACGGGATCAAGGCAATCACCGGTGATGAGGGATTCAAATTATCCCTGCAGGCCATGAGCCTGTTTGGTGTGTGGGGGAATTACTTCATCCATTTTTCCCAGCACACTTACATTCAGGTGTTCAGTTTCTCTGGAGAACCATTCTTATTACCCAAACATTGTGGGGACAAGATAGTTTTGCTAGAGTTTTGCAAGAAGATTTTGGAGGCTCGTGCCCTAACTGCCCTTAAGAAGGTCACCACCCTGACATTCCCTTTCTTTTGTGGGGAATACTATTGCTCCCTCACCGCGGCCAGAGAAGCCAAAAATTATCTAAGTAGCTTCAACTTAGTGAAATATTCTTTCAGCCACAAGGATTATGATCCCCTTGGGCGACTAGCAGGGTTGATGCCAAAGGGGGTAAACCCCCATGTTCAACACATAGAAGGTTTTTGGGCCAACTACGAGGATGATTATGATGTCTGAAGGTGACACTACACCAGGATAATAAAAGGGATGATGGAATAGCTCAAGATCCAAACATTCCCATGGACTTTTTAGGACATTGGGCCCCAAGAGGACCCCGAGTATAAAAGTGCATGTATAGATAAGATGGACCTCCCTCCGTTGGATTTGGACATGCCAAAAATTTTAGATGTCGAGGCCATCTTGAGAGCATAAATTGAGCATAGCCACTCATATTTCAAGAAGGTCTACCTAAAGAGTGTCTGGTTGGACAAACATTTTGTGGGATCCTCCGGTTGCTAGGCCCTACAACAATCCAAAGCCCATGGAAAGAATAAAGTTGGCACCCTGCCTCAGGTCTCGGACCTCATTTTAGCCCCCCTGATGGAGTAGTTGGGTGAAAATTTGGAGCAATCCAATAGATTAATGGATGCAGTGAACTCCGGAGTGACTTTTGGTCTTGGAGCTACCTCAGTATGCTCCTGCCCCCCATCGAGAGGTTATCCATCCCTGGCTATTGTGTTAAGTGCGGCATGTGAATTAGAAATCATTGGAACAGTGGCAGCTGTAGAGCCCGAAGTGCCACTCAAAAGAAAGAAACAAAAGACAAGTCTATCCCCGCAAAATAAAGATTTGGGCCTAGAGCCCGAGGATATACCTGAGGTTGAGGTACTTTCCTCCTCTTCCTCCTCCGATAAGGAATATCATCTAGAGAGTCCCCTAGAGATAACACAGATCAACATCGATGAATTCTTCCAGGTGGGTAATCTCAGAGAACTGCAAGGTATGGTTGAATGTACCATAGAAGGGACATTAGAATAAGAAGTTGATGTTCCCATACTTGAGTCAACATGGCCAGAAGATGTGGCAACCCAAAGAGAAGATGAGCAGCAGCCTAAAGAGGCTAAAGGAGAAAAGGAAATGCCACAAGAACAAGAAAATAAACTAGTCATGGAGCAGGTGCCAACTGAAGAGGGAACCAGACCTTCGAGAGCAACCATAACCTCTGAAACTATGCCCCTGGGCTTCATTGATGAGAAAAGTTTGTTGGTGCTTCCATAAACAGTGGCCAACAAAGTCATGACCATATTTCAATAAGTGGATTTGAATGAGCTGCCTCAGCCTCCTCCACCACATAGCCCACCTATGGATCACTTTCCAGAGGGTTATGAGGAGGGAGAAAAAGAGCATCCAAGTAAGGACCCCATTAACCCAGTGGAAAATATGTCTTAAGGGGGACCTGAGTTGAACCTCAGAGGCACTCTAGTTTGGGAATAGTAGTAGGCGGGCTAGTTGCCCCGTTGTAGTGGTTAGTGGAAGCCCATAAAAGAAAATCCCCAATTGCCATCACAGCTCCACTGTTACTTGCTAAAATGTTGGCCGAGAGCCAAGTTCCTAAGAAGCCTAGGAATTTTTGTACCCTTCAGAGCACTAGAAGGGCCCTAGATGGCAATATTGTGGCAATAGTTGCCACCCCTTCAGTAGGAAAAGAAGATTTTGAGGTAGGTGCCAAAGAATATGTGATCACGGAGGTGTCTCTGGGTAAAAGAACTCAGCAGGGGGAATTAGACCTCTTGAATGAAGCAGGGTAGGCTATTCAAGCCCGGTATGAGAAGAAATTTGATAAGATACAGGAGTTGAAAGTAGCCAATGCCAATCTTTTGGGACTCCTAACCGAATTAGTCTGCCCCCTTACTTCTGAAACACCCAGACGCTCAATTCCTAGGACACCGCTACCGCAGAGCGATGTTGATGCCCTAAAAGCTATAAAGAAGAAGGAATTAGTGGTGGATGGGTGGATTTCTCATCAAGTTAGGTTCATCATAAGTTTCCTGTCTGAGTCTCTCCCAGAATTTTTCCAGGTAAATGATTTAGCAAAGCAGATAGAGGCCACCATTCCCCAGTGGCAGGGAGAGATCAAGAAATATGAAGATTGGAAGAATACCTCGGAAGGGATTCTGAATCTTGAGGAAGACGGGTTAATGAATACATGAATTCTAGGGGATGAATCATATGAGTTCCTTCAGACACGATACTCTAGACTTGCATTCAAAGTCAAAACTGGCAAGCAACTGGTACAAGTGTTGGAAGAAAAATTGCAGGTGGTCTGGACTCCATTAGACCAATATGTTTCCCTCATCCAGGAGATTACATTGGCTGATCCTCTCAGCCCTGGGACTTATACTCCTGTCGATTCTATAATTGGTAAGTTTGATGAAGTGGTCGAGGCTCAATTCCAGTCTAGGGGAGATGTTAGTGGTGCCACCATGGTGGAACTCTCCCAAGTGTTACTCAAATCCCATGACACAACCAAGGTGGTTGTAGAGTTAAAAGATAAGGCTGAGGATGTCAGCCTCCATTTTGAAGGATTTGTTGATCGTCAGGATTTCCTGAAGGATGTAGAAGAAGATGGTATACTCTCAATTTTGGAGGCATACGAGAAGTTAAAAAGCCAGTAATATTTCCCAGACTCTAGGGATCCTTGACTAGAAGAGCAATACATAAGAACTCTTTATTCTTTGAGCGTAAGCTCTGGGATCCCAGATTCTGGGTCCCCAATTTTGTATTATTTTTAGTGATAAGTGTTGACAACTCCCCCAAGCTGACTGATCACTATCTACAGTATGATGTCAGGTCTATGGTCATCCTTCTAGACATGACCGGTCACTATTGGCCCAAAAGTTCACTGCAGATGCCTCTCGGGTCTCAAGACATCATTCTAGAATTTAATATCTGGCATACAGAGGTTTTCTCGATCACTGAAGTGTAGAAAAGCATTAATGAGGGCGTATGGCCCAGGTCACTTAGGGAAGCTCCATCAAATATGCAAGTATGAGGAAGATTTTTCCAAGGGAAATTTTCCCAGAGCTTCTTTCTCTCTTTCCTCTCTTTTCTTCTCAAATGATTGTATTATATCAGGGAAATTCTGACAGTGCAAATAGTACCAGTTGTAAATATTGTAATATATATAATGTAAGTAGCTAGTGTAGGGATAGTCCCTTAGGTACTTATAATTTTCTATAAATACAAAGTCTGATGTCATTCCAAGGGTCATAAAATTGATGATTTCATTGTCCACTAGTAATACAAGCTTTCAGTTTTATAGCAATCTTGTCATCTTTAAGTTCAGAGTAGATTAATCCTCCCGTGACGCTGCTAGTGTAACTACCAGTGATGTTGGATTTGATGTTAATGAAAGAATAAGAAACGCCATTCAACCCTGTGCTTTGTGTTGTTTATGGTCCCAGAATTAGTGAACGATTTCCATGTTGTATGCTTCCTTGTATCCTCTGTTCTAATTCTTGCAATGATTTAATGAAACATGTTACTTTGCTACTGATATACGTATGGTTGAAGATTGTATGCATATGTTTAGTATTTTTTACTTTTGTTCATCTAGAACTTTGTTGATGCTAAGGAAATGTATGTCATGGATATAGTTAGATATCTTTACTAACCCTATTCTATCTTTTTGCTATTTTCTTCGTTGGATATAACAATTTCTTGCAGGAAATCCATTACCATCGAAATCTTAGAGGTCGATGAGTCAAAACCAGTTATACCCTCAAAATAAATAGTCACTTGTCCAACTTATCTAGGCTTGCATTGTCTTGACCCGACAACTAGGTGCTTAGAGGCCAGGAGAGTTAGCTCTCTCACACGCCTCTTCAGGAAAAGTTGGTCGATACTTTGGTATTCAGTTACAATTCATATCCCGTTGGAGAGACCATCACAAAGTCCTGTCAACACCACCCACTACTACTACCCATTGTCTTGATAAAAGCATACCATAATGGAGATTTATATCTACAACAACTATATCTATCCTGTAAGTAGCCTCAGGGAATGCAACAATCTTGACCTCAATGTCTTTCAATGTTCATATCATAGGAACTTCTTTGTTACCCATTGCATAACAACTTCCAATAGGAGTAGTGACTTGAAGGCTAATTATTTCACAACATGATATGACATTAAATTGGTTTCAGCACCAAAGTCTATCATGCAATTCTTGACTAGCAAATGATTTATCATAAAAGTCACATAAAAGGGATCAACTAAAAATGGTTCTTGAGTAATGACATTGCCAATGCAGAGATTAGAGATTTAATTTATTTTTTCTAATCCTTTTACTTGTTTTTCCTTTTCCTTGACTGATGGAACTTCCTTTTTATCATTTTTCAATGTCAAGGACACTTCTTCTTGGTTTGACATAGGGATATCATCTATCCCTCTTAGAAGTGCAAGTGCAGCTTCCTTATTCTCTTTTATCTTCAACATCTCTATCAATGGGACTGAAACTTTATTTTGGGTAAGAGCATGTTTCATGTCAAACATAGGCAATTCAGAAGTGACATCACCTACCTTTCCACCTTTCTTGGCCTTATAAATAGCCATTGGTTCTTCTTTTGCTTCTTCTTTCTCCTTCTGATCAGAAGAAGATTTTGCTTGCTTTGCAGATTTCTTTCCTTTGCTACCCTTGTGATGAGATTCTGCAACGTTTTGTGGGTCATCCTCTTTAACAAAAAAAGAGGCAAGTTTACCTTGATCAGGCTCAACTATTCTATTTCTTAGATTGTATGCACCCCTATCCTGGTTTATTGTTGCAATGGTTAGGGATCTCTTATCTTCATCACTTGGTAGTCTAAAATGAGGGTGCTTCTTTTCATCACCCACTGCATTGATAGTTCTTTGAGATATAATACTAGCCATATCATTAGAATCAGAGACAATTTAGGGCTAGTATTCTAGGTACTTGTTCCTTTTTCTACTCACATATTCAATAATTTCACCCTTTTCAAGAGACCAAGGATAAGGCTTCCTAATAGTAAACATGTTCATAGCAGGATCTTCTTGTTCAAGACCTGTTTACTCCTCTTCCTCACCCATTTGGTCAGATAGGTCTTGAGCTAGCACACATTCATAGGGAGAATGAGGCATGTTGCAAGATACATACAAAGGAGTGTTTTCTACATAATTTTTGCTATTCCTCCTGAAAGGATCAGGGGTTTCCTTAGAATTTTGGTTCTCCTAGTTTTTAGGGATTGGCTTACCATTGTTCCAATTGGTTTTGTATGGGAAATCCCTCAAATTAGGCTACTTATCAAACCTTTGATTTTGATACTTGTTATCACGGTAGCCTTTGCCATTTTTATCACTTTTAGCAGTGAGATCCTTTACTGCACTCACCAATTTATCAACCATGTCATCTTCCTTAACAAATTTGCTTCCTTGTCCCTTTTCTTTCCAAATTTTATTGTCATCCCTCTTCCCAATATTTCCTTATGCCCGACTATTACTTTCAATGTCAATAGCTACTTTATAGGCATCTCTTAGGGTACGTGGGTTTTTGTCCCTAAGTAGGTAAGACATTTTACCATCAGCATTAAAGTAAGTGGTTAGGCATACTTCCTCATCCAACCTCAACACTTGGAACAATTTGTTTATGGCCTTTTGAAACCTATTGTTAAAGTCTTTCATGCTCTCATTAGGGAACTTCTTGATGTTGTTAAATTCATTTAGCATATAACCAAAGTTCACATGTTCTATGTATTGTTCCCTAAAATCTTTTACAAATTCATCCCATGATTCTATGTTATCATTAGGTATATTTCTAAACCAATCCCTAGCATCTTCAATTAAAGACTGAATAAAAAGCTTCATGATAAAATCTTCATTTTCTATTACAAAATTAGTTATCTTATCTGTAAAAGCTTTTAAATATTCTTCATAGGTTATGAAATTATTTCTTGTGAATCTATGTATTTTATCTCTTACCTTGTTAGGAATCACATTGGGATGACCAGGGATGCCATCAAATAAAAGAGCTCTATATCTGTCCAGATGAACAGGTCTTCTTTGGAAGTTTCCCAAAGCATTATTTTTGCTTGGTCCTACTGCACCTCCTTGATTTTGGGTAAGCTGAGGGCCTCCTTGCTTCAGACTAGAGCTTTGGGTGTCTGGACTAGTACCAAACTATTGAGCGGTTGGGCCAACACCACCTGGTGGATTTTGACCATTAGGACCAGTAGTTTGAACACTAGGACCTGCACCACCTTGATTTTGTTGTTGTGTCCTAGTATTGACAGGAATAGAACTACTTGCAGTAGTATTAGTATTAGCATGAAAGAAATCTATCCTCATTTTCATGTCAATAGCAGCAGCCTCTAGCTCCATATTCTCTAGCTGCTTGGCTATATCTTCCTTGGCTTTTCTGGCTTTCTCAAGTTCTATGTCAACTTGAGACAATCCTGCATGGGCAATTTTACTTTTCCTTGGCTCATTAATACTAATGCTAATATCCTTTTGCTTACCTTTGTTAGAGACATCTTTATTGCTTGTCTTGAGCTTTGCATTCTACTCAATCTCATGAGGGTGCAATTGCCTCATGACAGGTCCTTCTTCTGCAAACTCATCTTTGCTAGATTTTTCTTGTTTATTTGCAGCTTGTTTACTCAAGGCTTCAAAGTCACCAAATAAATCCTTGTCTAGATCTTTACCCTCTTCATTTAGGCTCTTAGCCTTTAGCTCATTCCTTCTTGTCTCTGCCAAGAGTTCTTCTCTCTTGGTTAACATGTCATAGAGCTCTTGTTCACGCCTCTTCCTGGCTTGAGAAATCTCTTATTCTTTCTCTTTCTTTCTCCTTCTTAGAGCTAATACCTCCTCTCTCAAATTTTTAGAATCATAAGATGTGGTCTCAGCAACAGAGGTTTCCCTTGGTTATTCCAGAGTTTCTTCTACAGGGAAAAATCCTGCATATGTCATATCTCCCTCTTTGAAAGGGTCAAAAGCAGCATCAACCTTATAAGGATTTACTGGCCTTGGCGGATTTGCACTTTCAGATGAGGATGAACTTCTCTTAGGGATAGGGATCTCCGTTCTCCCCTTTAAAGTTATTGGGGAGTCTTGATTTGATCCACGTCTTTTGGACCACTGTATCCTTCCAGGTGTATGGAGCTCTTCTCCTATATCCTTTTCAAGGTTAGCTCTAAAATAGGACCTGGTGTTTCTTTGCTGACTCATTTTAAAATCAGACAAAATGTTTCAAGGTTGTAATATGAAAATCACACTAGAATGCACAGAATTAGAGTCACTACCCACAACTAGTATGGGAAAATATCAATAAATTGATCAAGAAATGGACAATAACTATTATTCACTATGGACTTTACAAAAATCCACTTCTCTCCAGAGACTTTTTTTAACTCAGGACTGGATTAAAGTATTAAGAAAGATACTACACCAGAAAAATGAAGGACATACTAAACTCAATATACTTCAACCTTCCCATTAGAGTTGCCAATTTGTTAGAGCTTTTTCTTGCAGAGTCTCAATACAACATCAATGCTTGACTCTTATATTCCCAATTCTTGACTCATGCAAGTAAAAGTCTAATTAATGAGGATTAATCATCCTTCTTCTTTAAGCTCCACAGGCTCAGTCAGGTGTACCTTCTATAGATTACTACTTCTCAATAAACTCAATAGTGGATTAAATTTTACACTGATCTACTCCCTGCCACATACTGCAACACTTGATAACACATCCTATAGATAAGAAAAACCAATCTGATGTAGAGCTTAACAATCCATACCATGAAATTGGCAAAGACAAATAACAGTGAAACAAGGTTTTCATCCTTCTTCTTTTTAGAGTTCTTGACTTAGGAAGTTTAACCTAATGATTCTCTCTCCAAGGAATCAACAAATTAAATTGTATTCTTCAATACAACCGATTAGGCCTATATGTTCTTGATAATAGAAAAGTAAAATATTGTTTATATTTGAGATTGATGATGATAACTGCTTACAAAACCTAGACCAGTGCCTAATCCCGAGAAAAGATTCAAATGAAATATATATTCACAAAAACTAATTAATGGAAACACATATGAAGCCCAGACAGAGTGCCTTACAAACTATCTTTTCATTCCCACATCCATGTATCAAATTCTCACACTTATATCTAACCCTCTGGAACTATTTATAAGACTTACTCCTTCCTTGAAAGAAACTTACAAATAATCACACAATCACCTTATAACTGGTATATTTAAGATGCCTTACAAATCAAACATACAAGAGCATAAACATAAATACAAGCAGACATCATAGATATGAAACAGGGAACCCCAATGTATTTTATTAATAAACTTATGTTTCAACACATTCAGAAAGACCTCAAGCTTGAAAAACCACACAAAAATAAGAAGTCTACCTCGCAATTGTAAATTCACTATCCTTAACAATATGTTACATCTTACTATATATAGAGCAATATCCCCCTTTGAATCCTCAAAGATTGAGGATACAACAAGCTTCAGATGGCTAGGATAAACCTAAAAGTGCTAAAAGACAAAATTACATTTACACTTTCAGTCGATGGAAAAACACTTGAGTAGAAGATCTGATATGATTCCAAATCTTTAATAGCTGGCACCTTTGTCCTCAAATATTTTGGGTAAACTCTTAAAGTGATTGTGAGACCTAGTGACCTCCAATAGAGGCTAACTTACACTAGTCTTGTTGATGATTATCCTCCATGTGCTCATTGATCGGGTGTCAGGTATTACTTTACTCCTCATCCAATACATCTAAGTCAATAGTTGCAGGATTTTTCTTCTTGGGATTTTTGATGACATCCCACTGTGAAACCTCTACCTCTGAAGGCCAATTAAAGCTCTGAATACTCAGTAGTTGTGCCTTCTTCCTATCCCATATAACATCTGTTATGACCTTGACATATGTGACAAACTTTATGAAGTTTGTCTCTTCTTTAAAAGCTTCATCTAAGGTCTTATTAAATCTATCCATATCTAGGACAATAGTATATGTTATAAATGCCTCTTTAATAGGCAATAGAGTGTCAAATTCATTTTTGCATTCTCCTATTTCTTTGATCTTGTCATATTCTCCTTTAATTAGAGGAATAAATCTTTTGTAATTAGGGCCAAATATATTGATCCTCGCATGTATCTGATTTGATTTTCCTTTAAAGAAAGACAAAGTAACTCCAATTTTCTCAATTTCTTCCCCCACTTGACAAATAATTTCAGGAAGATCTATCCTATGTGGTTGCAAGGCTCCTAATCTTTCAAACAATGATGCCCTTCCTAACCAAGTACCAAAGTATGGGTCTAAATTTGCAAATTGGTTCTTGACCTTTGTTTCCAGGCCAGGTAGATTACTATAAGCAGTATGCACCAAATCAAATTTACTTTTGAGGACATCTATCATGTGTTACAATATCTTCCATAGGGCTTCTAAAGCCACTTTATTTTTATCTTTATCAACTTGCTCTATTCCAAGTGTAATATCTTCTGTGGTCTCAGTTTGAGCATCCAAAGCTTGTTTGGGTGGAGCAAGGATAGCCTTGGGGGGCTCTTGTAGCTTCTTTTTCAATTCCTCCACTTTCTCTTCTAGTGACTTGATCATAATCAAGAACTTTTCTCTGTCTTTCACCACAACACTTGATTCGTCAAAAAGTTTCTGATATCTTTTCGACATATGCTCTATTTTGGCCTCAATGAGATGTGTGAAATGGGTAAGAGCCTAGGATATATCCAATTCACTAGTATTATGGATATACCATATAATCTTAGCCCCATCCATCTTCTCTTGCACACTGATCAGGGATGGCTTTTGTGTCTTGGGTGCTAGATACCACTTTGCTAAAGTTTGGGATCTTGGATCATATCCACGTCCCCTGATAATCTCCCTCACTTGTGTCTCAGAAAACATATTTGCATCTAGTTGCCTCTTGATTTGATCAATTATGAATGCTGAAGCAAGATCCCAACCAGGCACAAGCCACATCCCACTAGACTTGACTAGTTGCCTAGCCTCCTCAGGTGTTATTTTCTCTGTTTTAGGATCATATGCTTGCAGGGATTGCAAAGCATCATTTGGCACTGAGTAACCCTCTGTCAACTATAGCTATGATCCTACTTCTTGTTGCTTCATCCAAATTAAGAAGTTCTTGAACTCCTTTGTCTTGATGAAAGCATCATCATTCAAGAACTCTTCTTGGTGAAGTTCTCTTTCATCTTGACAAAGTAGAAGGGGAAATTCAACTTCTTCTTGTGCATCCTTTTTTACCTTCTTTCCTTCCCTGATTCTCTTCCTGAGCTGGTGGTCATAACGCCTGTCACTTGCAATCAGGGCACTTATTTTATCTTTCTTATTTTCTTATTTCTTGGCATGAGAAAACTCCCCTGATTATATTATATGTTTCTTCTTTGGGGGCTCATGAGTCACCTCAATATCAGGCACCTTTGTAAGGTCTATCTCTATAATCTTCTTTGTTGTAGGTGGCTGATCCATGGGAGGAGGGATATGAACTGAATAACCTCCCTCATTATCTTATTCATATTCTGAGGAGGAATGCTTCTCAAGGCCTCTTTCCTTGTCTTCAATCAACCCCTCAAGATGATTATACAGTGTGTTAAAAGACTCCATCATTTTTGTAAGTCTTTGTAAATAAGGTACTCCTGGAAAGAAACCTCCAAAGGGGATCCCCTTTTTCTTCATTTGTTGTTCTAGGCTGATTAAATCTTGGTATTGATCATCCCTTCTTGCTACTTCTTCATCTTCCAAGATGTTTCTTATCAGGTCCTCCTCTACACACTCCTCATGCTCCTTGATGGTGGTTATTCTTAGAGTCAATATTTTCTTTGCACTTTTGATGAAACCTTCTGGATCTATGTACCTATACAAGGCCACACCCATTCTATATTGTCCCAACCATTTATTCATTGAATTCATGGTTCTCTTCCTAATGGTGAAGTTGTAAACCTTAAACTGCATGGGTGTGAATGTACCCTTTCGATGGGGAGCCAAGTGCTCTTTATCAATCCACATTAACTGCCAGATAAATTCCATCACAACTATTCTTGGTGGCACATATTGTGGAAGTATGTGTGGTGGCTAAGAGAATCCATAAACACTCATTAAATTAAAGGTCTTCTCATAGTAAAAATCTCCCCAGTTATGATCTCTTGCCCATTTATCCACAAATTGACAAGGCCTGAGAAGTTGCAGCACCTTGATGGGAAATCTTGTCATATTCACACCTAGCAGACCTAAAATTGGACATGCAATCCAGTTCTGAAAACCACAATACTCATTTTCATTAGAGGTGTAATTCCAAACCCCAATCCAGAGTTGTATAGGGTTTGGTTGGCCACAGAAAAGCATCCTAGGTCTCAAATTTTGTGTGTCCGTGTTGTTGATGTTAAAGTATAAGATTAGATGCATTAAAATAGATTAATGCAAAAACTTGGGGTTGGATTTCTTTTGGATATCTATAAACACTTGGTGCATCTGGTCAATGACATACTAAATGTAGTCAAAGTTAGTTTTGGCATGTGAATTCTGGAGGTCCAAGATAATCATCAAAAGATCTATAAACAACCTTTCATTGCCCCCATCTACCCCCAAAACCCTACACAATCCAAAAGCAATATACTTCATATAGAATCTCAAATCCTTGTAAAAATAGGGCATTGTAGAATTGGGCATGACAACTATGTAATTTCTGTTTGATTTAGGCACATGATCCTGGATCAGTCTACTGAAAATAGTGGCTTGTCTGACATATATATTTTGTAACTTGGTCAAATCTTTTCTGTGGGGCAAGGATGATAAATATCAAAGGCCCTCATGAAAGATTCCCTATCCAAAGTGACTAGGGTTGTCCCATTACTTTTTTTGATAGTCTTGGAAAGAGTATCATACCTTCTAGCTAACTTAATTAACAAGTATGTATCTAAAAAGATGTCTAGGACTATCAACTTTGCTAACCCTGATGTCCAAGGGTTTGATATAGGAATTGACTTATCCGTATTTCTATATAATTAATTGAAAAGATGATAACCAAAAACTCCTTGAGTACAAGGATCTCTACAATTTCCATATCATCAAAGAGGAATTCATCATTTACCTTTTTGCCTTGGTTTTTCCCAGGTAGGAGAGCTACGAACTCCTAAGAATAGTTCTCTTCACTTTATGTTCCTCTACACCATCACTTCTTCCACTGGTTGAGGGCCCACTTGGTCCTACTTGACTTATCTCAGATACAGGCTCTTCCTTGCAATTCACTCTGAAAGTCAAGTAACTCTTTACTTCTGAAATCTCTGAAACTTATACAATCTCTTGTCTCTATACTCTGAAAACTTTGGTAAACTGAAATGCACAAAAGATACACCTATTTATCATTGGGAATTCAATGCACCAGTCAAGTCAAGATCCAAGAAATCATTATTCAGTCACTTCTGTCTTAACTCTACATGCCTTGACATCAATATTTTCCTAGTTGTGGTGCCTGAAGTTGACTGGTAATCAAATTCGAATAGGCCAATTAGGGGGTCATGAGTGCTTTTTCTAGTTTTAAAACATGATTGTATGTGAAAAGGATTCAAACTCAATGTGATTGGCTTGTTTTTCCTACATTTTCACAACTTAGTAGATCCTATCAGAATATTTCTTCTTTGAATTGCCATCTTTTTTACATTACGACGCGAGAACAAACCCTTACAGTTTTACCATGCCCTTACCACAGTCTATTATGAGATTGTACGACTGTGTTATCTCCAATTTTTTGAGAGTTACCTTGACCCAAGTTACATCACAAGATTCTACGCCCACCACATGATCTCCTTCTTCATCAACAGTCATCTCCAAGTCGCTGAGAATTTAACTTAACTCTAAATTCATTTTAAGATTTCACGACTAAGGCAAATGAACGACCTTATTTTAACTCTGACTCTATCCAGAGATCATGCAAAAAAGAAAACTTGAAGTCACTGAACATTTCACTTTACCTTGAGTTCATTTAGATATTTAACGCCAACCATACAATTAGACATTGATCCACAGCTTGCGCTGAGTCTCCTAATCACTTTATACTTTCATAAGTTGTCCCAAGATTACGTGACTATTCTTTATTTTCTTTAAATATGATGGCCTACGCTGAATCTCCCAATATTTAGCCTTAACTCTAGTTTGTTACAAGATCACACAACTAATGGCTATCTCTGAGTCGCTAGACATTTTCTCAAACCTTGGTTTGTTTGGAGACTTCACGAATACCACAGATCTCTAAACCATTTAGAATTGTGTATGCATCTTAGCCACTATCTCTTGATCGCTGAAGAACTTATGACCTTTTGACTTCTTTTAGTGATTCAATGCTAGCCACAAGATTTAATCTTAACCTACGGTCCAGATTTACTCGCATCAAAACTTGACTTGGGTCTGACTTAACCATGGTTCTTCTGGAGACTTAGCGACTGAGTGAATCTCCAAGTCGTTGAATAAATCCTCTAACTTGGGTTCTTTTTAGAGATTACGTGCCTATCCTTAGATCTTTTTTCAATCAACGGTCAGCGTTAAGTCTCACAAGCTTTCTGTACTTCATCAAATCCTTCCAAGATCATGCGACAACCCTTGATTCTATTTTAATATGATGGCCTGCGCTGAATCTCAAGACAATATGCTTAACCCTGCTTTCATTTTGAGATCACGCGACCATATTATCTCTAAATCTCAGAATAAACTTTACTAAGCTTGAACTCAACCATAGGTTTATCTAGAGATTCCATGACTAGCCTTGTCTCCAAGTCTCTGAAAGATTTACTAACTCTTGAGTTTATTGGGAGATCAAGCGCAGGCCACACGATCAAGTCAAAGATATAACAAGATCAACGGCTATCTCTTAATCTTTGAATCTCTTACTTAGCTCTGATTTCTTATGGAGATTTCGTGACAAAGCAAAAATGAAATCTATCTTGACCTCAAGTATATTAAGATATTACGCGACTGAGCAAATCTCCAAGTCGCTGAGTAATTCTTGTAACTTGAGTTTAATCATGAGATCTGGTGCTATCCACATGATCAAATATTAATCCACGGATGTCGCTAAGTCTTTGAATCTTTGAGCTAGTTTCATAATCATCTCGCAATAATGCGCCAACCGCACGATCAAGCCAAGATCAACCGTCTGCGCTTAATCTTTGAATGACTTACATCATATTCTTTTCTTCTTGAGACTATGCAACTAAAGATTGTGTTGAGTCTCCCAATGATTTGGAATACTTGGTCTTGCTTGTGAGATCAGGAGATAAAGGCAAAAACTTAAAAGCACATGACATATAAATTACTTAAGTTATTTCAACAAAAGTAACTTTAAAAAAGAACACGGTTATGAGGAACTAGGGCTTTTTGCACAACAAGGGCACAAATGACCTAGGGTTTAGGGTTTTACACCATTTTTCTTTGGATTGCTTGAATCACAGATGTATGCACCCTAAAATGGTCGCCTAGACTTTGGGCTCCATTTTATTATTTTATCATTTTATCAAATTTCTTGAATCAATGCTTTGCAATATTTTCAATTCAAATCAATTTCCTTGATCAAATTGTAATTAATTCAATTATTCAATTATTTCAATATTTCCTAAGGTTTGATCA
>MU228071.1:3727825-3741111 GCA_018584345.1 Thuja plicata
ACCTTTGTAAAATTCAGAGGGAAGCAAAGCAAATGCTTACCCAACTGTTGTTTAATGATTTGTTTTCAAGGGCATAGAGTTAGAAGATAAATATCAAGGTTCAAGGAGAACAAATCTGTTAGCCAATAGGAACAAATGTGGGATAAGATTATTTTGACATATGGTGGAGTCAACATGTACAAAAGGAACAAGTAGAAAGTTTGAGAGGTAAATTTGATTCAATGAGAATGTAAGGAGAAAACATAATAAAATACAACACTAGACTTAAGGAGATTTTTAATTCTATCAAAGGATTTGGTGAAGCCATAACAAAAGAAGATGTAACAAGCAAAATATTGAGAACATTGCTACCGAGTTATGTTATTCGAGTATCTGCTATATAAGAGTTCAGATCCATTCCTCAGATGAATGTTTCACTTGAGATTAATGATTAGTAAGCTAGTTGCATTTGAGATTAATGATTTTGATAAAGTCTACCTAATACATGTAAGATTGAGTTTGCATTTAATTCATCTTTGAAGATTGGAAGTTCTAAGGACTCTAGAGCTAGTGATGGATATGTGAGCAGTGCTAGTGAGAGATTTTACAACTGTCAGAGTGGTTTGGAAGAATTATTTGCTCATGAAATGAGAAAAGAGTTTGAAATGTCAATGATTGGAGAGATTATGTTCTTTACAGGTCTACAGATACAACAAGTTGCAGAAGGGATCTATATTACACAATCTAAGTATATCAAAGAGATCCTCAAAACTTTTGGTATGGAAGATTCCAAGCCTATTGGAACACCGATGATCACAGGATGTAAATTGTCAAAAGAAGATGAGACATTAGAGGTGGATAATACTCTTTACTTATCCATGATTTGTAAATTGCAGTATGTTGTTCACAACATACCTAATATAGCACACATAGTTGGGATTGTTGCAAGATTTTCTTCAGATCCCAAGGAAACACATATGTCTATAGTTAAGAGAATTTTTAGATATCTGAAAGGCACTGAAGATTTTGGTTTATTGTACAAGAAAGGAGGTACTTTTGATTTGAAAGTCTACACTAATACAGAATGGGCTGAAAATATTAATGACATGAAAAGTACTAGTGGAGGAGCATTATTTCTAGGTGAAAGATTGGTCACGTGGCTAAGCAAGAAGCAAAGTTGCATTTCACAGTCTACTGCTGAGGCAGAATATGTTGTTGCTACCATGAATTGTACAAACATTGTTTGGATCAAACAACTACTTGAAGGTATGCAAGATATTATATCGTATCCTATAACTATTAAATGTGATAACACAAGTGATATCAACATATCAAAGAACCCAGTTATGCATTCACAGACCAAGCGCATTTCCATCAAGTATCACTACTGGAGAGAACAAGTTCAAGAGAAAAATGTGGTATTGGAATATGTGAATTCAAAGGAACAACTGGCTGAAATATTTACAAAGACACTACTGAAAGATGCTTTTGATTATCTCATAGGTAAACTAGGGGTTCTTCCCCTATCCAATATTCACTAAGAGCATGAGGCATGCTGCATCAATTCTATAGTTTATTAGAATATCTATTCTTGAATTTATGTTAGTATGACACACTTTAGGTGATTCCTGAAGTTGTGTGGATATTTTTGTATGCAATAAATATTTGTACATGTAACCTAAAATCCACTGTTGAAACAAGTTTTCAAGAGTATAATTTTTTGGCATTGTTGTCAAAGAGGGGGACAATGAATTGATGACATTTATCCATGAGGGAGATATTGATGAAAGAGGAAGAGAATGAATTGCTACTATTTACTCGTGAAGGAGAATCAAAAGGTATACTACAATATCAAAAGATGTATCCAAGAGGGAGAATAGTTTGTTGATCAGAAAGCAATGATTGAATCAGAAATAGAACTATCAACTCAGAGGGAGTACTGACAGAGGTTGATAGTATTGAGAGTTTCCATCATCAATTTCTATAGTAATACTATAGTGTTGCCATCAATGCCAAAGAGGGATATTGTTAATCAACTGATGGAGATGATGAAGACTAAGTGATAATAAGTACACATGTTTTTATAAATGGTTAGATCAGTTGTTATTTTTTCATTGATGTCAAGCAATTGATTACTTATTTATATTGAGTTACCATATCATAAGAATGAGAAGTTAAATGGGTGACAAATACAGATCATACAATGATGAATTAATGTTGATATAAATATTTGCTACTATATATTTGATGTTATCAAGTTAGTACATTTGATTGATTAAGTCAGAGATCGTAAAGAGTTAAGTTATGACTGAAAAGAGTTACTCTATCGAGCTATACAGAGTCAATCGATATAGAGTTGTGTTTGTTAGTTTCAATTACTGAGCACTGAGAATGAGTTAGGCACCGAGTAGTGAATGAAGTTACTTACTAAGTTGCAAGGCAAGTTACCGAGTATTAGATATTGATTAAGAATGATAAGATCAAATTTAATACGAAGCTATGGTGATCTGGATGTTGAAAAGGATTAAAGGAATTTTATTGGAAGATCTACAAGCGAGAAAATTTAATGGGAAGATATAAGGCAGAGATTAAGTGGTTAAACCTGATTATTAGAGTTCCAAGAAAAAGTTCAAGTTATGAGGTAAAAGTTAAACGGTTTACCGAGCTGAGATTTGTGAAGAAGAAGATTGAACGAATGAGAGAAATAATGGAAAACCTAAGCAAAGAGATTAAGAGGCAAAAGTTTGTCTATATAAATAATGATAAATGATGAGAGAAGAGATGTTGGTGAGTTGAATTGAGAAGCAGAAGAAGCAGAAGAACAGAGTTACCGAGTAGACCAGAGAAGTAGAAAGAGAAGAATCTATAGTATAGAGAAGAGACAAATGGAGTATGTGATCCCAGTATTCATGTGAGTATAAAGGATATGACCCAAGAAAAGTTAGTTTCTATATTTACAGATCAAAGTTTTACTATTGCTTATTAGCATTTGTAACAGAGTAAATCTCTTAACCGAGTGGATTTAACAGTCCTATTTGTAAATCCTAGAAGTAGGTGACATTCCAAAAGAGTGTTTAAAGACCTCTAACAAGGCCACTCCTAACAGGGTGAAGATCTTAATAGATCTGAGGTAAATCCCTTAACATAGTCACATCTAGAAAATGTGTTTGTAATCTTTAACAGGATAAGTTCTTAACCGAGCGTACTTCAGAAGGGTGCATTTTTATTATGGGTCACAATTCCCACAGAGGTTTTTCCCTTATTGGGTTTCCTCATTAAGTCTAGTGTTAATTGAGTTTGAATGATTGATTTTCATATTATAAGATGTATGGTTGTTTAAGTTATTTGGTGAGTTGGTTATTACTATATTCAGTTCTACCGAGTGAATCAGTGTGCTAAGTTTTAAGTATTTAAGTTTGATTTTGTCTGATTCACTCCCCCCTCTCAGTGGACCAACACTATTGACAAAAAAATATTCACTGACTATGATAAATGTTTGAAGGATAACCACGCTTACCAAATACATCCTCAGTCTTTACAAGCGCTCAAGGAAAACAAGGAATTCTTATTTATCTTGATGTTAAGTTTTACCCCATTAAATTATATATGTTATCACTTTCATTATACAACTCACTAATGGGTTACCTTGGTGACCACCTGTGGGCCTCAACCACCATTGACAATCGCTAATTTTTTTTGACTCTAACACCCCAAACCAAAGTGATCTTTTTACTATGAACGAGGCACACATAATGATACCCAAAAGGACCCAAATGACCATAATTCCCACCATGATCCATCGTGCACTCAATTGGTTCCAAACCAAAAGTATAGATCTCTCAAATATCTTATCATAAAATTGTATAACAATAATACCAATAATGCAATCCTTAAACAATTACACCAATAATTGCATTAACCAAGTCATAAAAGTCACTTTTTGTAAAGGCAACACAATTGTGCACAAATGGATGCTTAATTGGCTTCATAGACAAGATCATGAATCTCAAGATGGAACATAATAAAAATACACACGTAATATCATCATACCACATTCAAATGACCCAATTCCATTTCCAAAATATAATTTTCATAGTAAATCATCTTCAACAAAAACTAGTCCTAGAGGTCATCTCTACTGACAAACTTGCAAAAACACCAAAAATTCAAACACAAAATCTTGCAAATTTAGAAAACCCATTGGTACCCCGGTGAAAAAAACTCAAGCATCCAATAGAACTTACGTTTCATTCACATATGAAGAAACATGTAGCATAACAAAATACAAAAACCACATTTCATAATCAAAATACATTGAAACCCAAATGGGTTTTAAATTGAATAAGATGAGTGTGGAATAACAATAAATCCATCCCACAAAACATTTAAAACAAACTTGAAGCAAGTTAATTGAGAACAAAGAGAGCTATGAGGTTTCCTACGTCGAAATGGAGAAAAGCCAAAAAACACAAGAAATCCCCCAACACACCTTGAAGGTAAACGAACTTATTGACAACACAAACCAATCTCGACAATAACCAATCAAACCAATACCCATAATTTTCTTCCAACAAAATCTCCCAAAGCAAAGAAATTGATTTTGTCCAATAGGTTTTGGAGAGGAAGTTTTGGAATTAACAAATGTCAAGAGAGTCAAAACCAACTCACTTTCAAATTGTAATGCCTTTTTTCAAACAGATCAAATGACTAAAATACTTAAAATCAGTTAAGTCAAATTACCAATTTAAAACTCCCCAAATCTCCCAACATATCATTTATTTAATTTCCATTAAATGAAATAAATATACGACATATTTGTCAATAAATACCAAATTACCATATAAAATAACATTTTAATTTAAATAACTCAATTGCAACAACTGCGGATAACCTGACTGTGCACAAACACTTTACCGATCTTCCACAATTATGCAAGGGTAATTTATAGTTTACCTGCAAGATATCCAATGGTATAAACAAATGCAAATAAAGATACATCGTCCAAACTAGGAACGATAATTAGGATAAGTATCATGAAACGACTAATGTGACTATCTCTTGTGTCACTATCGGAGATAAAGACACACTCAGACCTATGAAGCAAGGTGGAGTCGATGTCTAGTACCTGTCATCCCTATATAATATGCACATCAAGTGGAGCTACTCCCATATAAACTAACCAAAGCGCACATATATAATAATTAACAATTAGAGCTAACGAAAAAGTTTTTAATGACGTAAGCATTCTTATGTATTTGAATGTTAAAATATCCTCCCTTTCATATTTAAACCTTTTTAAAAGCAACATACTAATCATCTATACATTTAAATACATAAGAATGCTTACGATAAATAACATACTATACATTTAAATAACATTTTACGATAATAATGAGCATCTATCAAATCCCCAAACCAGATAATAACAAAGCATGATAAACCAGAATATCCCAGTAACCACTAGCACAATCATCAATGGATCAACATGAAATCACATCAAGAACCATATAACCAAATATCCTCATAAAAATATCATATAAGCCAGACATCATCACATAACATCATGTCACATCATCGTAGAGTAATCATGCATATATGATCACCACTAAAATCACAATTATAAACTACTATCCACATCAACAATGATATCTACATGATCAAAAGAATATAACTACAACTAAGTGCATCACATGTATGCCAATGCAAAAGAATAATATACGAATGGTCACGAAATAAAATAAATAGACTCTAGCTCTAATCGGAATAAGGCAGTAACAAAATGCAAACACGTGGAGTACAACAAAAATGTTGATAGCTTAGGTAAGACTCATTCAGAGACTAGAAGGTGATCAATGCCAAAAGAAGATTGGGTAGATCGAATATGTCATTTTTACAATTTGGAATTAGTAGAAACAAAATGGTACTACATAATGGAATGTTTTCAAACAAGGGTATTTGGATACAATACATTTATATCTTAGAATTTTTCTCCTTGGTTACTCTTTGAGAGGAGAGGCTTGTACAAACGATACCCATTTTGACCAAAATTCATAATAGAAAATCTAAAATTACAAAGAAAATGATTATTAATCATACATAGCTAAAATAACACTTATCTAAAGTGTTTATATATAAAGTACAATTAGTTAATCTATGGGCATATAGATAACTTAACTTAATATTCATCAAAATGAACCCAAAATTAAATGAAAAATGACATTATAATTTAAATCAGAGTACTTTATCCTTGAATAGAAAGCTCACTAAGTTATTTGAAACAAAAAAGAGACTTAGTTGATAAGGTTTTGAACTTTTGTATTTCTTGTGTGCTTTTTGTTTGTTGGGTATCTGTGAGTCCCATGATTTAGCATAATGAATGAATATTTTTAATGATGTCCACGAGATCATTGGTCTAAGGGACCATGAATCATAGCCCTAAACTAACTCCATATTCTTTTCCATATCCAATCTCTTGCTGTGAATCTTGACAATCAAACTAGCAGTCTGTTTGATCTTATCCTCCTCAAATAAACTGTACATGTTGCCAGCCTTCAGGATGACCTCATATTGGGCCCAAATTTCCTCATAAGCCATGCATTCAAAGAGAAATTGTCATTCAGTTTTAATCACACCTTTGTCGTAGAACTTGCAAATCCCCTCCTCCCACTTCTCTTTAGGTCTTTTCCATCTACCTATCTCACATCTGAGATGATGTGAGCACATTTTCAGTTGAGCCACCAAAACTCTAGGCTTACCTTTAATAGATGCCCCTAGGTAGGTCTTATCCCCATGCTCATGGGAGGGGATAAACACTTCTATATAATGAGTCTTTTTTTGACCCATGTTATTAGACCACATGACAGTCTGAAATTTACCCATGACAAACTTCTTTATTTCCACATTGGTATTCAGACAATCTTGTAGCTTGATGGTCCACGTGCTCAACCACTTTATGTTTTGTTTCATCCAAGTCTTCTTCCTGTGAGCCAAACCTTCTTTCATCACAATTTTGGGCCATCATTTGTTATCCATGTTTTTAAGTTTTTTTAAATAACTTATTAACCGAGTTATCATTGTTGCCTCCAATGGTAAAATATCAGCTTCTGCTAATAGAATTTCATAAGGCACTAAGGCTTTGACCTTGATATTGCTAGTGATGAAGTGCTTTTGAATCTTCTCGAATTGTCTCCACCCACACTTTGTCACGCTGCCACCCAAACCCCGCAGCCGTAAGAACAACCGGCGTGACCAAAAAACCAAAGAGAGTTTTCTTAGTTTTCCAGTCCCAAAGATTGACATTTTTGCATTTATTACAAAGTAGATAAGACACTTTCCATCCTCCCTGTATCCTTTTTCTCTACAAGTCTCCCATTTGAGCCTATAATGGAAGTCAATCCCCAAATATTTGTATTATCTCACAATCTCTAACAGGCTGCCTTAAAAAAGAAAATCAATATGCTTCTCCTTTGTTTTCAAAGAAAAAAACATGATCTTTGTCTTGGTAATGTTCACTTGCATCTCCACTTCCTAACAAAAGCATTCCAAAGCCTCTAATTGTTCTCTTAATCCCTGAGCCATTTTTTATATTAAGATAAGATTGTCGACGTACATAAAAGAAGCTTCACCACATACCCCGCCAAATGGATCCCCTCACCATCAATTTTGTCTAACCAAGATTCAACTTTATCAATATATAAACTAAACAAAGTGGGGGATAAAGAGCACTCTTGCTTCACACCAATGTCACTACCAAAGCACTCAGACATACCATCTTTAGTTCTGATTTTAGCTCTAACTCTCTCATAAAGTCTATGCATTGTTGATCTATACACATCTGGAATGCCTAATTCTTCCATTTCGTTGCATAGCTTTTCTCTAGGCACAGTATCAAAGGATTTCTTGAAGTCCACAAAAGAGAAATAAGCTTCTCCCCTTGGTTGTCCCATATTTCTCTATGAAATGCCTAAGAGTGACGCAATGATCGATAGTAGAATGTCTAGGTCTGAAACTCACTTGCCCCTTTGCTCTTTTTCCTTCCCCTTCAACCCAACTACTGATTCTATGTTCAACCATGCTCCCAAAATGTTTGCTGAAAAGAGGGTTAACCATAATAGTGTGATAATTAGACTGGTTATTAATGTCCCCACTCTTAAATAAAGGGATAACCACACCAGTAGTCTAGCCAACCGAAAAACCATCCTGAATGAAACTGCTAAAGACTCCTTTTATGTGAGGGGCAAGGAGATCAATTCCCTACTTTAGAAATTCATCTTGAAGCCCATTAATGTTACTTGCCTTGCCATTTACTAGCTTCTTTATTCCTCGTTTGATATCATCTACCGTGAAAAGCTCCAATGAAGTGTTCACAATAGGAGGGGGTTCTTCTCATGAATTCGCTCATAAAGTGACTTGGCATTACCTAACCATGGAGCATCGATAATACTATTTTCAATTCTTTTTTCCTCTGTTGAAATTCTTTCCAGTAGTCTTTTGGATTGTGTTAAAGATATTAACTCCTTCCATCTTACATTTACATATTCATCTTTTTTAGTTTGGATCATTTTTACATATTTCTTCTTGACTTCTATGCTTGTGTGTTTCCCTTTATAGATCTCTTGGTTGCCTTGTACTCTTCGTCATACCACGGATTAGCCAGAAAAGTATTAACTGCCCTCTTTCTAATGTGAGATATTTTACATGTCTTTAACGCCTTGTGTATCATAGGAATCAACAAGTTGTCGTGCACATGTTTGAAATCATTATTGACCCTACATCAGTCTTGTTGTTGTTGTCCATCTCCATGAATTGTTGTTTAAGAGAAACATTGAATATGTCCTTATTTTCTTGATTTAAGAGTGTTCTTCCATTGTTAATCGCTGCCCTATCCCTCTGAAGGTCATGTTTGTTATGTTGATTACTTGGAACCACGTCCAAATTAATATAAAGATGCATGTGATCATACTTCATCTCTATAGGAACTTCTCCAATAAACATTTCTAGGTTAATATAAATAAAGTAAGATTAGAAAACTGAAAAGCTCATAAACATTCTTTAAAAGGAGAAGAAAATACCTTTAAACCCAAACCCATCAAATTGCCAATAACTATAAATCATGACAATAACTAAAACGTAGTAATTAAAATAAAATATAATTATATATATATATATATAAAGAGATAAAGTACCTTTCAATCCGCTCGCACTGGTTATGTCAAATTCTTAACCTCGATGAAACATAACATAGCATGATGAGTTTGTAGATCCATTGACCCACATGCTTAAGTATCACCCTGGACAAATGGAGGTTGCAGCTATCATGGAGTATATTCTTGATCACAAGAAGGTTGTTGCTAAGAAGCACGAGACCAACCCGCTGCAAAAGCCCAAGCAGGACAGGTAATGTTGAAAATTTATACTCCACCTTTTTTTCCAAGAAAAAATGATGCATTTAATGAGCTTGGTCATGCATAGAAATAGAAAGAGACCGAGTAGAATCAAGTGGAAATAGATGAATTGCAAGATTAGGAACTTCCAAAATATGGATATACAACTGTGCATAGTATATCACAAGACTAGTTTAGTCGCAATAATGGTTTTCTTTTAAAAAAAGAGAAACATTATTATGGTTGGGAATTTATAAGAATAAAAACAAGACTAGATTTTGAGCTGGTAATGCTCAATCAGATCTAGATATAAGAGTTTAAAATAGACTTTATTCCAATCATCTATAGACTTTCTTAAAATAGAGCTATATGAATCATAGCAGGTGTGAAACAGAGAAAACCCAATGACGCTCTTGAAGCCTTTGGCATTTTCCTATTTGAGAGGGAAGAGCTGAAGTTTGAAATCTATGGTCAAAAATGTATGGGAGCATTGGACGACCATTGAAAACATTAGAGTCATCCACTTTTGCACTGCACTATTGTCACAATCAGATGACTTAGAAAATTTAGAGGAAAGTGATGAGTTTGGTGGCTATCGTCGACAAACAGTGTGCAAAGTCTTGTACTCAACAAAAAATTTCTTACCTACATGGAAAAATCAGTTTACACGTGAGCACCATCATGCCCCTTGAGCCTCGATCCACCAGCTTTAAAGAGCTTGACGTCGGTTTATGAGCAGAAGAATGCTGTCCATTTGGGTGCACTGCAACTCCTTTATACGCTTCCACTAGTTGAAGAAAAATGTCACGAGAAGGGGGAAAAGTACTGGATTTGGGGCTCCACTATGAATAAAATTTCCTCATTACTTTGTCCACCCTTGTAATGACATCTTCTCCCAGGCGGGCATAGAAACACATGCAGAGTAGGATGCTCAAAATGGAGAAGATGTAATAGAGGAGTCCGATGACCGATCCACCTCTTCCCAAAGTCGGTCCACTAAGCGTTCCATTTCCCACTCACGGATCCTACTGAAGTCTTTCACTGGGTTCAAGTTCAACATTTTGCTTACCAGATTTGAGTTCATGGAAAATCTTCTCTAAACTTAATTCCACTCAAAGTATTTTAACATAGAAGGAACATAACTTAATTTCAATTCTTCACTTCTCAAAACAAGGGAGGCATGAAATTATAGCCAGAAGCCCGATGGATAAGCATAGAGAGCATTGACGTGGATTTACAAGTTGCATGCCTGTGAGGGGAAAAGAAGCATTGAAATCGTCCATCCTGTCTAATGGCGTAAATGACTCTAGTTCACTTTTGCTATTGTAAATTAATAGTATTTTATCTTATAGACCCAAGAGGACAACAATAAATTTACATTTATTGTTTATAGTTGTTCCAATGACTAAACCAACCACGTAACATAAATCACCGAATCGATAATAACCCCTCAATTTCTACTCCCAACAGGCTGAAACATAGATGCCATAATCAAACTTAGGTGTCGTCCCCCAACACTTATACCACTTAGCTGCATGTAATAGAAGGTGTTAAACTTGGGATTGCTCAAAATAAATGTATAAAATGTCAATCTAGGCAACGCACAGGGGCCAAACATTAGAAAACTGATGCTTCATGTATTCCCCTGTCCACTAAATAGTATGAGAATTTGCTAGCAAAGCAAGAGGCAGTCTAAGAAGGAAAAGAGATCAGCCCCCCACGGCCTAGACCAAGAAGCCCGACTGCACCAATGAAAAGGCCCACATTGTCATGCCCACACCCTAGCGTCACATCCCTCACCTTGACTCTCCTAAATGTCATCATCTCGCCAAATCCCCCATCGTGAATGACCCATTACTGTAGGAGCACGAATCTAGTAACCAAATTTGTCCTCCATTGGATTTAATCAATGGTTGATGTCCATGGACGGATAATGCAAGATATACAACCAATTGATATGTGTGTGTGTGTGTGTGAGGGGGAGAGATAGGATGTGTATGTGAGGAGGGAGAGATATGGATAGAAAGAGGGAGGGGTGCAATATATAATGTAAAGATATAGAGAGAGGTGTGGAGATGGAGATTGAGAGGAAGAGGGACATGGAGAGGAGAGAGGGAGTGGGGGAGAGTGCAGATGGAAGATACATAGAGAGGGAGAGATGGGAGAAGAAATATAGAGATGTAAAAATTAAAAGTTATAGGAAGGGGGTGATGGAGAGAGATGGTTGGATAGAGATATAGATGAATATAAAGTGGGAGGATAGGGGAAGACAGATAGAATTAGAGATAGATCAAGAGGTAAAGATAGAAAGAGATCTAGGGAGATACAAGGGAGACACAAAGAGGGAAAGATAGAGAGGAAGAATTATAAAGATATATAGAGGGTGAGATATATTGCTACAAAGATAAGGAGATCTAGAGAGGATGAGAAGAAGTGACAGACAAAGGGACAAATACTTAAATGACCTTTCCATAACTCTACGACGTTCCCATTGCACACAAAGGTGTTATTTCTATATATATATATATATATATATATATATATATATATAGTACCTTTCAATTCAAACCCATGGGATTGCCAATGACTATGGGCCGTGACGAAGTCACAGTAATTATTATTATAAATAATTAGGCCAGGCTGATTTTTACAATCAACGGTAGGAAATGGTGGAGAGATAATGACTGCCATTGAAATGATTTGGAGCGTCGATTACACTTGTAATAAAAAAATATCTACCATAGCTAGCTAAGGAAGTGATTAATCCACCCCTACCGAGTTACGTGTGTTCACTTCTCAGTACAACCAACTTTCGCAAAAAGACTTACGTTTCAAAGAAGATGTGTTTCCAAAACCACGTGTTTTGAGGATGTGTCACGAAAGTTCCGGTTAGGAGTGCTCTGCCTTTAAAACAGTTATACTTTTTTCCTTCCTACAACATTGAGATTCAGTGGTTGTCCACTTACAGTTATGGAGTCTACAACTGATGAGGATTCAATATTGTTGTGACAACATTTCCACAAATGGATAACCTCTACAAGAGATGAATTAAAATTTTTGAGATGTTTCAGAGAAGAGGCATCTGATTTGTTTGTATTTCTGGTTTGGGGTTTATTCTCACCTCTTCACTACGACTACGACGTATACGATGAGGTATGTAACTCTATAATATCTACTATTGGAGAGAGAGGCATAATTGAGCCTGAATAATATGCCTGAACAATCTTTATTAGCCTTAGAGGGACACATAATTGAAAGCTCAAAATACAATCAATTATTTAACTCTCTGATGTCTGCTACGTGTTCTTCCATTGCTTCCTACAACAAAGAGTTTGGGTCTGGCACAAATGAAGTTAATGCAAGGATGCTTTCTTCCTTCTTCCCGTTGGAACTACCTCGAACACCTCACTCATTTAAATTATTTACCAATGCCATTGAGTTTACATACACATAGACACATATCAGATTTTAATAAATTACAAATGGGATCAAGTGGTAGCTACTACCATGTGTAATATAATAGAGTAATAGTTGTTTAGACATTAGTTACACCAAAAACTGTCTTGAAATACAAACATTTCAAACATTAACAGAAGGATATGCTATGCTAAGACCCCTGATTTGATAATTACAGAGTAACGAACATTTGATAAAAACATTGTGCAAACCATTTACATCCCGTACTTGATAATCTTCCTCCTCCATTGAAAATCTTATAGTTTTGGAGACTGACAGTTTGTCTCTATAACACCCCAAAATTGGCACCTAACAACTTAATCAATTTTGGTGCATTTTCGTATCTTCGAAGTCCTATTGTATTAGGCAAATTCTTCTCCTAATTGAGTTTAATTGACTGAGTCTCAAATGCAGAAAACCCAAATTTGCATAAATCCGACATTACATTTAAATTCCTAATTCTCAAAT
>MU228071.1:3786958-3828629 GCA_018584345.1 Thuja plicata
TTTTTGGAGCCAAATGAGTTAATAAATTATATTACTCAATATGTGCCTAAGTATAAAAGTGCTTCAAGTGAAAAGTGTGTGAGAGAAGACACTTTTTAATTATAAAAGCAATAGGCAAGACATTCATCATCTATCGAATATTGATTATTGAATTTGTTCTTGGGAATTGTTCCTACTTTCTGTGCCCTAGCTGAAGGGTCAAATTAGTTTCTAGTAGACTGATTCCATTGGAGCTAATAAACAATTGATTGCTGTTGTATAATCAATTGTCTGTAATCGATTGCTGTTGTATAATCAATTTCATTCTTCTTTCCTACTGTCTGCCTGTGGCTGGAAAGAAATACTTCTGAATTTGTTTATGCACACTGAGGGTGCGAAGTTTGGATTTTGGAATGGATTAGTATTGAACTGAGATCTGCATAAGAGATCTTTAATTTCACAGCAAAGGTTGTATTTGCTAGAAGACTTACCAGTGCTGCGTAAGAAGTCTTGCATATTGGCTGCCGCGTGGAGATTTAACAAGCATGGGCCAGCACGCTAAGAATACAGTGGCGTCACAATTTTATACCGCTGCCACGTGGAAAGAAGGTGGGAATACAACCCAGCCGCACGTCTATAAGGTGCCAATCAAATTTCATTATTGTTTTCAGCGGCACATTAATGTTTAGTTTGCTTGCATAAGTTTTATAGTTGGTTTTGGCAATTAAATAAAGCATTTCCAGAATTCTGAGAATAAATTAAAATTGCTATTAAATGTAACTCTCTTGCTGAAGAAGTGTTTGCTTATAATAAACGAAAGCATTTCCATACCTACTAGTTGATTTCTCTCTCGCAATTTAGTTGGAAAGATCTTATAAATTAAAGCAAATAGGCAAATTGCTTAAAGAGCCAGTCAGGCTCATCACAAGTTGATCTTTATCTAGCAGGAGGGACACATGAATGAATGAATGAATGAATGAAGGATTTAAATGACATCCATGAGATTGATCAGTTTAAGGGACCATTGAATCACAACCTTAAGCTAACTCCATACTCCTTTCCATGTTCTTCATTGTAATCTCTGTTTTGTATAATTTTGAGAAGACATATCCAACCATAAATATCTATGCTAGAAACAACTAAGGTTGTGTTGTAAGAGGATTGTAGTAGACACTTTGAACTGACAGACATGGAAACAAACCTTGAAGGTTGATGTGGTTATGTGTCAGCAAAAGCACTTTAAAATTTGAGAAACAAAAACAAAATGGAAGCTCCCAATAATTTCCAGCAATGTTTATGACACTTTCTTCACTTTTCGTACTCTTAACCTAGTGGAATCATTACCGTTCAAACAATAAAACAAACTCATCTCCAATTCCATGTTCTCACACAGTTGACCGTCCAAGTAGCCCGACCAAGTAACATGTGAGGATGCGAGAGTAGGTTTGACGACTGATATTTGTTTGATTGTCCTGCAACCTTGCCAAGAATTTTCAACCATTGATATGAAAAAGTAGATACTTGCGTTTCGTATAGAAATTGTACGAAGTGCTAGAGGAAAATGGTTGTGAAAAATGATAAGTGGAGAAAAATGTCGCCAATCAAAATGATCGGTCAAGAGTGCTTTGATCGTCTTGCACTCATTCTGACAAATTTTTCATCGTTGTTTTTGACATCAGTTCATTCTTTTCAAATACTAAATGCCTTCCGCATAAAAATTGTTCAATATATATTAAATTTTGTATTTTCCCAAAGGTTTTAAGACTTATTTTGTAAAAACTTTTTTCCACCCTAAAATATGGGCTAAAAAGGTTGTTTAGGAAAATTTCCACCAAGGGGCAAAGATCAATCTAGTCTTAACCGCACGAACAAGAAGTAGCAGCTAGCATGCAATTGCATGGATAAGAAGCAACAACCAATATGCAATTGCATGGTTCAACTTACATAGTTAAAGTCACGTATCTTTTGGTCATTAAATCAAACATCAGAAGATTAGAGTGAATGACATTCAGAATAAACCTCTGCACACATACCACTACAGTTGTTCAAATCCAAATCATAGTTCAGATAAAAGTATGATGTTCTTTGTTAGTAAAGAGCGCACATCAAAAATTGAATATGGGGCTTCAAGGTCGAACATACAGAACAAGCATGGAATTTGACGGTTGCCCCTAAAATTTTTATGATAGTTTTGGTCATTTTAATGGCTTTCATTCGATGTTTTAAGGATAATTTTAATTGTGCAGAGCCGTGGGAAAAAAAGTCAGAAGAAGGGCACTGCAACAAAATGACCTATGAAGACTGAAGATTGGAGTTTTATAGATTCTTGGTGACAAAATCATCATGCAAAAGCTCTGCTCAGTTACTGTAATCACATTGTTGGCCTACTCCATGTCATCGCTTTCTTAAATTACTATGCCCTGCTTTGTTCTATTATGTTACGCCCATAATAGAACATAGCATTTATGTATGTGTGTGCATGTTTTATGGCTTTTAAAGACCTAACGATGAAAGCCCTATTCGATTTAACATCTATTTGCACGTTGGTTAAAAGTACATGAAGAATAAAGAAGATTCATCATGGAATGGATTGGATTGGATTTGTCACACTAGACCAAGCCCAAACCCAAACCAATTTGGATCAGAAGAGAACGATCTCTGGACATGTCTAATTATGACATCCACTGAGAAATGAATGAGTGAGACTCTTTGGATCGTCTTGCACTCACTGTGGCAAAGTTATCATCGCAGGTTTTAACATCCAGCTTGTTCTTTTCAAATACTTAACACCATTTGTGAGGAAGACTAATTATTGGGCCATATTTGTGGGCAAGAGTGGCGAGAGATTTGCGACGAAGAGAGGATATACTACATGAAGGTTTCCAATTATGGGTAAGCGTGTTGGCCCAACTGCCATTTTGGACTTTTTTTTTCCAAATTTCTAAGTGTCAATGAATGTCGACATTGATCAAATAAAATCTTAGTTGACTCTGCAATGATTGATGAGGAACAATATATGCATCGCAAATGCTAGCACAACGATTTTGCTACCACGCCTCGCAAATATCGCCATTCAAACTGCTAAGTCAAGAGTTCGAAATGATGGTAGGGCACAATCAATACGCACCGACCAAAATCGACAGTTGTGGAAAGTTCAATTGTCTTGCACTGTCTTTATGTAATCTTGGATCATTGATGGACAAACTGAGCTTGTTCATCTCATATAAGGTACACCTTCGACGTAATTATTTTTTAAGAATTTATTGCCATTTGATATATAATGTGTGATAATGAATTGAATATATTAAAAATGTAATTTATAGAAAGAAAAAAATGATTAGACGAACGAATAAAATTTAAGTAAAATGATATTTTTAAAATGATCTAAAATAAAAAGTAAATACAAGTTATAGATTTTTTTATTGAAATTTTAACTTCGCGCACCTAGAACTCCTAAACTGTAAGTCAGATTTTAATAATTTTTTTGGTGTAGCTCTGTATGTGAGTTAAAAGTTTAAAGCTAAGGTTTCAACTTCTGGATATTCACAGATCTCTCTGTAGAGACCGTCGAACACAAAGTGGTAAAAAAATGGCCTTTTCAAAGTGTCGCCCAATACCCGCTATGTTCTTGCACTAATAGTCATTTACTCAAAAATGCTAGTACTTGTGGCCAAATGTCCAAGTAGTTGTTACAAAATGTCCCAATAGTGGTGCACAAATGAGCCAATTACCAACAAAAAAGGGTAAAAAATGATTGGCTATTAGAACAGGTGTGATCGACTATTGGTACATGTGTTTTAATTTTAGAGCTCCTTTACTATTAGTAATTGGGGGGTCAACATGACAAAAACATCACGGTTAGTGGACCCCCTAACAGCTACCCGAGCCTTTCCCCTAGTAGCCCACAAAAATGCAACCAATGCCTAAGTATAAGAGGAAATAATAATAATAATAATAATAATAATATAATATAAGTGCGAACTGTAGGTTAAATTGTACTTTTACCATCAATTTCAATATTAAAGGATGATAGATAACAAATTTTTTTTCTATGCTCTGTGACTGAAGTATTTGGCTTCCCAAATCGTTCACATTCACAAACTGCACAGGCTGAGTGTTCGCTTTATTGTAAGAAAAGAGTGGGAATAAGAAAATTTTGATTGATCGATCTGAATAAAACTATACTGGAAGCAATCTTCTTTTTTTATTTTTATTCAAATCACATTCATGGCAACACCTGGTAAGTAAATAAATTTATAAATTCTATTTTGTACTGGTTTACTACTTTACGCGTATTTGCTCGTGAAAATGAAAGAAAACCCCTAAACCCTCTTCCCCCTCCTCCGCCCCTGGCTGGGTCAGGAGGTTAATATGTTATGCTTGTAGGTTGAATAATTTCCTTCTATTTTGACGATAGTTTTGCTATTATTGTGCGAAAGTATTCTGGTTTTTTTCTCGTGTTTTCTTTAGAGGATTGCGTAGGTTAATTTTTATACAATGTTTGATTTTATCTTTTTTTGCTTCTGTATATAGTACATTTACATTTTTAGGGAATAGTGTCATGTTATCGATGAAGTGGGAAAATTCAGGATAGACAGTAAATTTTCAACAAAAACAGCTTTCAGATAGCACATTGACAACTAAGAATTTATGGTATACCATCTTTGAAAAGCCAATTTTAACGTATACAGTGTGATTATTGTCGAGATTAACTTTAGGGTCTTTTGAACAATGTATTGTTTCCAGGCCTGATTTGAATAGCTAAATTTTGTGTAAGATTGGTATTTTTTTAACCAAATTTGTAAAGAAAGAAGCTGCCCTAAGGCCCGTTGTTCTTAAACTATTCTTGATGTACCAACTCATTCTTGGAAACATGTATCACAATGTTGTTGATGCTTTATTGCCCCATCTGCTGCAGTCTATCTTAGTCTAATGGACGGAATTAAAATTCTTTTTCTTATTCTTTTCATTTTGCATTATTGTGAGATCCTTTACCCACCAAGTTCACCCTAGGAACATCAACACTCTCAACACCTTTCAGGTATTTAGAAGATAGAATCTTTGCCCAAGCTTGATTTTGACTAGTACACCATCGCTTGTAAAGCATAGCAGCCAAGGCATGAACCGTGTTGGAGGCCTGTCTCAAACCAGGACCACCCTCTTGCTTTGGTCTATAGATAGAATCCCACGTAACTGTATTCCGCGACTCCAAAGATCAAGCCACCAGAAATTGCCTAGACAAAGCATCTAGATCCTTGATGAAACTTAAAGGAGCCATATGCAACAACCACCAATTTTAGAAGCAACACTCTACCTACAAAGGAGAGTAACCTAAAAGTTCAATAATGAAGTCTAAAATCAATTAAAATCAATTAAGCTAGAATCCGATCTAGCTATAAATCAACATTGGAGCTCTAGAGTCAGAAAAGATCAAATCCACAAATGTAGAAGCTTCATAACCATACAAAGCTTTGAAAGGTGTCATGCCAATGCTCATATGATATGTAGTAGTGCAACAAAATTCTGCCAAATGTAACAATTTTGCCCATGCTTTTTGTTGTCCTGAAACATAATTCCTCAAGTAGCCTTCAAGCCACTTGTTTACAATTTCAGTTTGACCATCCGTTTGAGGATGATAACTAGTGCTATGATCAAGTTCCGTTCCAGCCAAGTTCATCAATTCTTGCCAAAAAGTACTGATGAATATGCGGTCTCTATCACTTACAATCCTCTTTGGCACTCCATGCAGTCTGAAAACTTTCTCAAAAAACAAGCCAACAACTTGTGGTGCTGTGAATTCGAAAGGCATAGGCATAAAATGAGCATACTTTGTAAGTCTGTCTACTACAACAAAAATGCAATCCTTACCATTCACCTTAGGCAGCCCAGTGATAGAATCAATTGATGTTTGCTCCCATTTCTGATTTGGAATTGGAAGTGGTTGTAACAGCCCTGCTGGAAAAGAAGTTTGAGCCTTGTTTCTTTGACATTCAAGACATTCTCTCACGTGTTTAAGAACATCATCTTTCATTCCCTTCCATGAGAATTTTTCACTAATACAACAGTATGTTTTCAAATAGCCAGGGTGACCAGCCAGCTGATTGTTGTGAACAACAGCAAGAATTTTTGTATTTAAGTTCACTTTCAGGTACTAGATAGATTCGTTCCTTGTAATAGATGATGTCTTGCAGCACCTTATACCTTTCATCATCTATTTTACCATCTAATACGTACAAGCATGCTGATTTTTGGCATATTCTGCTAATATGTGTTCCTTCTAAGTGGCTGTGATTTCTGAAAGTGAACAAAATGTAGGATTTCAAGACAATGCATCAGCATTATTTTTTCCTTTGACAAATTCAATATCAAAATCATACCCTTGTAGCTTATTTACCCAGCGTTGTCTTTCATTCAATCCTTTTTGCTCCATGAAATACTTGAGGCTATTATGATCAGTCCTCACTATAAACTTGCTTCCCACAAGATATTGGCGAAACTTTTCAAGTGCATGCATGATTGCCAACATCTCTTTGTCATATGTAGAGAGCCTCCTTTCCACTTCATTCAATTTTCGGCTCTCATAGGCAATGGGATGCTTATCTTGCATCAAAACAACCCCAATACCGATACCAGATGCATCAAATTCAAGTACAAAAGGCTTAGAGAAATTGGGTAAAGCCAAAACATGACAAGTACTCATTACCTTCTTAAGATGATCCATGATCCCTTGAGACTCATCTGTCCAAACAAAGGCATCCTTCTTGGTCAAATCTGTCAAAGGAGCGGTTAATGAAGAAAATCCCTTCACAAACCTTCTATAGTATGTGCATAAACCAATGAAGCCCCTCAATTTTGATACATTCTTTGGTGGTGGGCATTCAAGTATAGCTTGAATCTTTTCAGTATGTGCCTTTACTTTGCCATTTCCAATGACATCCAAGATACAATAGCTCAGTCATACCAAACTCACACTTAGAAGCTTTTGCAAAAAGGGAATTAGCTGCCAAATTATTCAATACCTCATCAAGATGACGAAGATGCTCCTCCCACGTCTTGCTATACACTAGGATTTCATCAAAGAACACCAACACAAATTTTCGCAATTGCTTGTTGAACACATGGTTCATACAAGATTGAAAAGTGGCTGGAGCATTAGATAATCCAACGGGCATCACCAAATACTCAAATGTTCATAGTGGCACCTGCAAGTAGTTTTGTGCACATCCTGCTCCCAAACTCAAATCTGGTGGTATCCTGATTGAAGATCTATTTTGGAGAAATAGATTGCTCCATGTAGCTCATCCAACAACTCATCAATACACGGAATAGGATACTTGTTCTTGATGGTCTTCTTATTAAGTGCACGATAAGCAATGCACATCCTCATAGTTCCATCCTTCTTCTTCACCAAGACAATAGAAGAAGCGAAAAGACTAGAATTGGGCCGTATATGGCCTGCATCCAACAACTCCCGAATAGTCCTTTCAATCTCATCCTTGATCCGCTTGGGATGACGGTAAGGATCTGTGACAACTGGCTTGCTATCCACAAGCTCAATGACATGCTCAAAACTATGATTTGGAGGTAAACCATGGGGTATATCTGAAAACTCATCCTCTGAATGTCGAAAAATTCTCTCCATTCTCCTAGCTGAAACAACTCTAGGTGCATCTGAAGGTAAGCCCCGTAATACCACCCTTTTACTATGTGCTATAAAACTCAATTGGATAGTCTTAAAGTCTATAAGATATGGACTTATAGTATGCAACCACTAAACACCCAAAACAGCATTGGTCTCCTCAATGTCAATCACATAAAAGTCGTCCGTAATGGTGTAATTACCCATTGCCATGCTCAACTGTGGAACAAGAGTTGCACAATGCAATGTGCCATTTGTTGTCCTCACACGGAACTCTTCATGCTCAACAACTTGCAAACCCCGCTTCTTCACATAGGATGCATCAATGAAGTTGTGGGTAGCCCCACTATCAATCAATACAACAACTCACTGTCCCTACACAACACCCGTAACTCTCAAAGCACTATAATGAGTGGTGGAGAGAGTTGCAATTGTACCCTCTATTTTTGCCAAATCATCCTGATGCTCATTTGTGCTTGAATCTCCATCCATTTGCTCCTGTTGTGCATCCTGAAACTGTGTCTCTTCCAACTCATCATCACTAGATTCTTCAAAAACCTCAATCCAATGGGCTTTGCCCCCTCTCTTACACCTATGTCCAGGTGTCCAAAGCTTACGACAAGCAAAACAAAGCCTCTTCCGTCTCAACTCATCCCTTGTATCACGAGTTGTTCCACCGATTAGTTTAGATATCTCTCCTGCTGGTTTGGTATATTCGGGTTTCTTGTCCTTTTTCTGTGGCCAATTTTGTGGTGAGGATCTTTGTGGAAACTTGTTGGGAAACCTAGCCTGTGGTGTGGATAACTCCATATTCTTTGCATGCTTAATAGCATCTTGCAAGGATGGTGGGTCAAAAGCTTTGATCCAACCTTTAAGAGGCTCAGCCAAATCCTCCATGAACAAAAAAATCAATCTCCTTTCAGACACATCAGTAACCATAACGGATAATTGCTGAAATTCTGAAATATATGCATCAAGTGTGCCAACCTGTTTCAACTGAGCCAACTCTCTAGAATGTGCCTCCGAATCCTTTCGGTCAAATCTCTCTATCAATGTAGTGCAAAACTGGTCATAAGAGACTATGACACAATGTCCTTGTGTTACTAAACCGTGATACCACCATTCATGTGCAACCCCTTCAAGGTGGAGTGTAGCAAATTTTATGGCATCACTCTCCTTCATTTGGTTCAAGGCAAAGTAGGTGTCTAATTTTTAAACCCAAGCTCTCGCTGTAAATCTAGTTGATACATCAAAACTAGGTATAGACACATTTCCCAACTTTTTCTACAGCCCATAGCTTTGTTTTCCTTGATTGTTCTGATTTTGTCTAGGCCTTGTTCGTTTGGTGACTTCCAAGTAGTCCCAGAAAGAGATGGCTGACTGCAAATCTGCTCCCAGGGCTTGATATTTAGCTAATATTTCAGTGTCCTCATTTTCCTCCACCGGTACTGCTTGTGCATGTTCATCTTCTTGTATAAAAGTGGGCATAAATGGTCTGGACTGTGAGGATCTCCCTGTAGAATGTGCCTTACTGTCTGCAGTTTTGCTGCCTTCTTCTCTATGCACCAATGTCCTACCATTCGCTGTGTTATGAGCCGACTCACTCAAATAGAGATTGTTATCATGCAACAGTCTTATCATGTCTTAAAACATCCGTTTTGCTTCTTCACTTAACGATGGGGGCTGATTTGAAACTACCATTGTTCCTTTAAATTTCTCCAGACTGTGACCACCTTTTCCTCGCATGCAACGAAACCTAGGGCAAGTCTTGCAGCTCTGAAATCAGACATTTCCATCGAACAATGTGCAGATAACATACCAAAATATTCCAGATTTGGGTCAGAATATTTTCTGACCCTAGCCGACCTTCCAAAAGTGGTGATAGGCTCCCAAATTGACCGGCGTTAAGTCTGAAATTGATGCTCTTTAACAGCCATCCACAGAAAACTCAGAAATAGATGATTTGCAGTAGTGAATGTTCCCAGATATGAGTCTCCAGCACTAATATTGTCCTTAATTTTGCGTCCAAACCTGATGAATTCTTGCAGTCCAGAATTGGCAATGTGCTAGGGTTTCACAAATCGGAGTTCTTCCACCGAAACACACATTTCTGACTAAGGAGAGCCCGTATGTCTCACCAAAATCAGGGATACTCAAGGGTTTGAATCCTCAAGCCAAGTTGCAGCAGCAATAAGCAGATATCTTCATCACATAATGAGCTCTAAATGAGCCCTTAGGGTGTTTTATAGCACCTTCTAAAAAGATAAATCAATCTCCACCCTTGATATTCCACCTCTTAATCCAATACTCCAAAATAAAAAACGTAAAGTGTGCACTAATGAAACTCTTTGAAGCTGGGGGCCCACCTTGGCTTTTTGTCATATGTTTTTATTAAGTCACTTAAGTACATAAAAGAGGGGATAAATTAAGTCCCTTGGCTAGGCATCACTTAAGTTGCCTAAAAAGACGTGCCTAATTTAAAATAACTTAACTTGCATCAAAAGACGTGCACTCAACTTAAAATTATAATTCAGAACACGCCAAGGACTTCATTTCTTACCCAATGATGCTCTATGTCCTCTTTCTCTTCCTCTTGGGTAATCCAAGGAAAGGACAGCCAACTGCTGCTAATTGTCTTGCTTTGAGCTGGGGACATTACATATTAAAGATCCGGGAGATTTCCTATTGAAGTTTTAATATATATTGATTTCAGGATATGTCCTATTAAGATTAAATTTACGTTTATACTAAATGTATTCTAATTGGATGTAGTTATTCAAGTTCCATTTCTACTGTTTTTATTGAAATTTCAGATTTTTGACATTATCATATAGAGATTCATCTTACTGTACTGCCAGATGGTTATCAGTTTGTATGAGTTGGGTTATATGATGTTCATTCAATTTTAAAATTGCTTCCAACATGAATTCACTGAAGTTTTAATAGAATGAAAGCCCTGAATTTTAAGTGAACATGTATATGCACATGCTTATATAGAGACATAAGCCATTCTGTATAGTGTGGCTTAATGTCTTTGCAGTGCATACAGGTGTCTCATTCAGAAATAAATAAAATGGCAAAACTACTTCGAGTTTTTATGGACTATACGATGACTCAATTTTCATCTCTATGTGAGCATTTGTATTTGGAGATTGGAAAATGCAATTTTGAAATAACTCATCCGCAATTATTCACTGTCTTCTGTAAATACTAAATACTGGTGACTTCATATGTAATCAAAATCTTTCAAAGAATAAAATTAGTCAGTAGGAGTGGATCTTATAAGATGTGTATTGACTAAGTTAATATGCTTGATAGCTCTTGATGTGCAAAAGCCCAGTTATCCTTCATCATCGACTATGAAGGTGCCCGAAGCCTGCCTAAGCATGTCATTTGACCATAGTTATCAGGTTTGAAAGTTTGATTCATGTGACAGTTCATAGCGCTTGTGGCCTGCTCAATCTCAGAAAATTATTTAGTCTTCTAATCATTTACATGGCAATGAATCAAACTACATGCATCTATATCTCTCAAAGACTGCATCATCATTCAATAGTGGTTAATATGGTGTATACAAGCTGATAAAAGTTACCTAGATAAATATCTTCTGCATAAACTATAAAGTCATGGTTGAATATACAGTCTGATCAAATATGATGGTCTGTATGAAGCTTGCTTAATATATTGCCCACAAGTTAGTTACTGCTCTTAAGATGTATATGGTGCTATGGGTTTTAGAATAAAGAAATAGACTTGCATCACATACTTGGTATCCCAAAAGTGGTTAAACCTTAAAATATTCTATGGGCATTAGAAAAATTGTAATGCTCGTCTATTATCATCCTTCAGAGAAGGTAAGATAAACTTCCCAAGGTGTCATTATACAGAATACAACCATGTACAACTTCATTTCCCCCGAGACCTCAAAGATGGTCTATACCATAGGATATCCATTTCTTTGTGCTTGGAAACATAATTTAGATGTTTTATTAATAGTGGCTACAAACCACCATGAGCTGGAGTACTTAAATCAAATAAGTTAGATACTTGTATTTCAGTCTTTGTTATCAGTATACTGGCTTTTTCTGCTGTGTCATGCAGTGGATGATTTCTTGTTATAATTTATGTTTGGGATCAATGGAAGAAGCTTGTATTGATTTTTGTATTGTATAATAAAATTCTGAAGGAACATATTAGGTGATGAACAGTATCTGTCATTAGGAATTTGCGTCTTGTAGGCATAATTTTAATCTTCTTTGCAGCTTTGTAAGTTGTGAAACATACTTCATGTGAATATAATCGTGAAGTACCCCTTGTGCTATTAGATATTGTTTGAGCTTTAATCTAAACTGCAAAAAGCAATATATTTCGTGACCATCATGAAATAATAGTTATGTGACACTCAACATGCTTAGCTGTTTTTTTTGGAAGGTAAGTGGTGTGGAATGTGCTTCTGCAGAGCCAGATGTGTTAAGCTTGGAGAAAAAATTGGATTTACAATCGGAGCATGTTCCAAAAGTTGCCACAACGGGGCCTACAGGACCTGCTACTTATCAAAAAGTATACAAGTCAGCAAATTTTAAAAGATGGGTCCGTTCAAACCCATTTCTACGATTTGGTTTGCCACTAATTTCTCTTACAGCATTAGGTGCACTTGGTCTTGGTCATCTTCAGCAAGGGAGGTAGGCAAAGCATTTGTTCAGATTGTCATGTGTATTGTGGGATGTTATTCCTTTTCTCGTTTATAATGGTCTATATGTAAACTGTCTGATTGAACAATTTTCAAGCATGCCCATGCAGAAAGGACATGCAGAAGGAAAAGGAAGATCGTGAGTGGGAGGCTATTGAAATAACTAAAGCACTTTCTAGAGAAGGGCCTCTTGGCAATTCTGTTATCCCTAAACCCAAACAAATAAATTTAGAAGAAGAACTGAAGGTTAGCAGTCAACCTGCATCATATATATATTGTGAAATGAGATTCTGTATTTCTTATTGCATTATCATGTGTTTATATTAATTAACAGGGTTATAAACTATAAGGGATAACCTTGTTGAGCCTAAGAAGGCATGTTTCAGATGGCTCCACCTTCTTCACAGACTGCCATGAGGGAATCTATGTTGTCTTCATTCATTTTGATAAAGAGAGCTATGTTGTCTACAAATTGCAGATTGATGAGGTCATCACTGTTAGGGAGAGTGATGCCTGTGATCCTTGGCGAGAGGTTGTCTTCTCTAAGCAAATAATGTAATGCATCAGAGGCCAGTGGGCACCCTTGTCTGATGGATCTCTCCAGTTTAAAACTTGCAGATTTAGATGCATTAATGTCAATCTTGAGCTTCAATATCACTCAATAAAATCTTCACCCAATTACAATAACTGACATGAAAGCCGAATGCTTAAAGAGCCATGGTAAGGAAGGACCATTCAACTCTGTTGTGGGCTTTTTCAAAGTCTAAAAGGAACATCAGTCTAAAAGGAACATCTTGTTGATGCGAGTTTTATGACCGCTTCAACATGCAGAATTGAATACTTAGTATTCCAAATGAAACACTAATTCTCCAACTCTCTCTTGAACAAGGAAGCTCATATGCTAAACAATGTATAATATGGATTGTGTGATCAAATGAGGCAACCCCAAGGTTCCTTCTAATTGTGGACTTTCACTCAGTTGTAATGATGTGATAACCTGGTATCACTTAGGGATTTACGCTAGTTCACTTAGACTTATCAACTTTTTCTCAAAAGATGTGGCAATACAAGTGCAATAACGACTCCTAACTTCTAATGAAATAAAGTGCGAATAGGAAGGGTTTAGGAATCTAATATATTTCTAGGATACAAGAAACAATGAATGTCTTTGTGACTCTACTAGACTTAGTCTTGTCATCAACTCCACCAAGCTAGTGCAATCTTCTAAGGTAAGTGATAGATGTTCAAACTATTACCATTGTATCAACACCATCCATGGATGCATATTAATGTGCAAGCAATAGTCAAAGTAAAGCTTATTAATCCTCCAGTTAACCACACAAGACAAACTTACAATTAACAAATGACTAGTGTTATGGATTAGGCGAGTTTCACAAAGAATTCATAATTACTTTCATCCAACTAAATTACTCAAAGAAAATTCTAAGCTAAGTACATGAAGCAAATTCTAAACTAAGTGAGAAATTTAAGAAACCATGCAATACTCCAAAAAGCTCATAAGTATTCACCATGCAAAGACAACAATGAATATAGAGCAATTTCGGTAGTATATTGGCAACAATTTCTCCAACAAATCTCCCTTTACAAATAAGGAGAGTAAGCCTTATATAGGGAGCTCAAGTACAATGAATGACCAAGATTAATTTGAAATTAATGGCCCAGATTAATCTAACAACGCCCTAATTAGGGTTTCTACAACTACCACTTACAATTGTTAAATGCTAACCCAATTACATCAAAGCACCACTTTGTGGGCCAATAAGAAAATTACATAGCCTTTGTGAACTAATAAGAAAATGGATTAGGTAGAAACTAATAGAAAAAAACCACCAATCAATGGGTCAATAAAATGAAGCACCTATATAGGAACCAATATGAAAATTCATTGTCACATGGGCTTACAACAACTCATCATGTAGGTAATCGTTCCCCTTGTCCTTTTCCTTTTTGCATATTCAATGAACCTAGACATGATCTCATTAAGCTCATTTATGGGGACCCTTGGTGCAAATTTAACCTTGTATTCATGATACTCCAAATCAACTGCACAAGCACCACTCGTCTTCTTCCAATCAGTAGCATTGCAAATAGCCATGAAATTCAAAAATGTTGAAGCCTTTTCCAAATGTTCCATCATGAGTTTTCATCATCCTCTACTTCCAACTAGAACATCCTCTACTTCCAACTAGAACATGGATCTCACATAAGTAAGAATGTCATTTTTAATTTCTTGAACTGTATCTCTTGTTGTTGAACAATCGGACTCCACCTGCTTGAAGATGTCATTCTTGAGAGATAGTGCACGATGTCATCCTTGAAAATTAACTTCTTGTCCCTTCTTCAACACTTGGGCTTTTATTAACATGGGTCGTGGGAGTTCCATTGTTGCTTGCAATCGAGAGAGAGTCTTCTCATTGCTTGAGAGAAATTCTTCACAACCTTCCAACACTGCTTGAATCCTTCCTTGGAGAGAGAGCACGGTGTCATAAGTATTGACAAACCTTCCAACAAACTTGTTTGCTTCGTCAAGTGTTCCTGCTACCCATTTCTTTGCTTCCTGTCAATCCAATTCCTTCCAATCCATCCATCAAACCCCTACAACAAGTGACTGGAGGAAAAAATATTTGATCAGCTTGCTAGATCGGGTTCATTAGTTGCCTGATATACTCTTTCAACTGCTTGGCCTCTTCTTTGTATTTACTTTTCTTCTCGACTTCCTTGTTCAATCTCTCTTCAAGACCTTGGACGAATCCATAAGCTTCTTCAACTTCTTGTTTCCGGTTGGTTGGTCCCAAGTCATACTCTTCAATATCATAATCTTGTGGAAGCATATCCCCTCTAGCTTTGTCTACCTTTGGGACTGCAACCTGAACTATGCGTGTGCCTGAATTGTTCTTTGTAATCTTGAAGAACCTCTTGGCCAACATCTTTTCTTTATCGTTATTATTCCTTTTCACAATTTCTTCCACACTCTCAATTGGTTGTGTGACTGTTACTTGTCTTTTCTTCATTCACTAAAGCATCCATGCTGGTGCAAGAAATTCTCCCAACTCGTCTTCTTGATTTTCTTCCTCTTGATTGTTATCTTGGACTTCGACATTGGCATTTTCATCAACGCCTCCATTTGTAACTTTTACTTCATCATCTTCTGAAATGGTTTCAATATCAATCACATTATTCTTCTCATCTTGATGATCTTCAACTCTTTGAGGAGAGTCTACTTCTTGCTCATGCTGATCCAAGGGAACATAGCTGGAACTTTGACTCTTGCTAGCCTCTGATTCAATCTCAACTTGAATTGACACTTCATTCTCTGTTGTGGATGTCACATTCACTTGCCTGGAGGATGTATCGCCTGCCCTTGATTTTTGCTTCTTTTGTGGGGGTTCTTGTCCTGTAGCTTCTTTCCTTTTAGTTCTTGAAGCCTTGTCACTATTTTTACCCTTCTTGCTGCATTGACTCTTTTGCCTATTGCCAACTTCTTGTGGTAGTTCTAATGATTCTTCCTCAGGTTCTTCCACATCTTTTATTAGTTCTCAAGTCAATGGAGTTCCTTTTGCTTGCAACTTTGCCATTTGTTGTTCAACCATGCCTGAGTGAATGTCTTAAATGTCTTCATTATTGCATCAAAGCTCCCTCAATCCTTGTCTAGCCAATCAATAGCGGGGATAGTATCTTTCCTTGTTGTCTCATAATCAGGTTGAAGACACTTTCTATCATCCTCAATTTGTTTCGGAATTTGCATCCATTTGCTTGCTCTAATCAACTCCATTGACATTCGGGAAAATGACCTCTTCTTTATCTCAAAACCATCAACTGCATTTGTCCAATGGTCTTCTACATGTGCCAAATGCTTGTACCCAATGCCATAAGCTTTCCTTATTTGATGATATGGATCAAAGCTAAGTTGCCAGTTTGAATTCAAGTTCGGGTTCGAAGAACCGGTTCGCTGGTATGACAAAATTTTGAAATGGGGTTTGGGTTCATTTGGGTTCGTTAGTACAAAAAGATGTAAAAATTATATATATATACATATGTATGCAGCCTAGAAGCATGAATTAAGATTAAAATGTCACGTAGTATCATAAAACAGCAAAAACACCTTAAACTTGTAATCTTAGCATCATATCAACATCAAAATATTAAAATAATAATATTGAGCTCAAGTATCATTGTTTTGACTTTCAACAATTGGAACTTTATACTAAGTTTCTATCATCTAATGGATTATCTAAATCTTCCTCTTCTTCTTCTTCTTCATCAAAGGCATTAGTTGATTCACAAACAATGCCAATGCCAATGGGATCAGCTGCACCAATAACATTCTCGCTTCCCAAGTCCTCAAATGCTTATTTCTTTTTCACTGTACAAAGAGCTTATTTGTTTTTAATTAACATCCTACTTGAAAAATGTTAAAAAGGTAGCTTGCAACTCCCTTAACGTATTGAAGATATTGTTTAATGTTTAAAATATAATTTATCACTATAGAGAGCTTGCAGTTAATCAGACAGGGGTCATTATCAACAATTGGGTATAAAAATTTCACTGGGAAAAATCTTGAGGGCTAGTTTAATTTGATGTAATAAATATCTGAACTTCAGCAAATTTTGTTTTGTAATGTTGAAGATCTTATTCAAATTCTGTAATAATTGTTTCTTGCACTAAATTATAGAATGTTTCTTAGTGGAAATGTACCTGGTTCACACTTGGTTTGCCTGTGTTTGCCCTAGTTAAACCTAGACGAACCAGCCTGCCTGGGTTCTCACCTTGTCCGAACCCACAGGCGAACCCTACCTGAACCAGGAATCGGTTCGAACCGTGTCCGAACTAGGGGCCCAAGCAAGTGAACCAAACTTCATAGGATCAAAGTTGGTTCTAGCACCTGAAGTGGAGAACAAGTTTCACTTCCAAGACTAAATGGAAATGTGACCCTTTGTTTGTGCTTATGTTTCTGAATCTTGTCAAACATGAGGAACTGCCTTGCAACCTCCATTATCACTAGCTTATTTGGTGAGAATCTTGGAAGCTTCTTCGGGCATGTTATACTCCATAATAGTCTGATATAAGTGAACTTGGGGAACTGGGTGTACGACAAGCCATGCTTCACTAAATCTTCTGCTTCCTTTGATAATCTCCTTTGAGGAGTCCCTTGTAATATCCTCACATTGCGCATGGCAAATACATCATTTGCAATCTTGAAATCATCATTATTTTGAAGGTGCAACTATGGGTAGCATTCATACACCATGTATTGTCCTAGTCTTTTCCCCATTATCCATAGACATTTCAATCCTTTGTACTTGCAAAGCCCATGCCATCATGTATACTAGGTAGGAACTCATGTAGAATGCCTTTGTTTTCTCTATAGTCCTCAATTGTTGATCAATATTATCACTGATTATTAGTGCCCTATCAAACATCTCTTCCGCATTAGTTATCTTCTCAATGAAATAGCACATCCATGGTTTGAAAGGTGCTCCATGTGAGCTTCCCATAACTCGATTGAGCACAAGATCTCTAATATCTTCCTTGAAATCAGCCTTTGTCAACTTTGGCAATTTGGAATGATGTCTCCTCAGTCCTGCTAGCCATTCATTATTGACAAGATTTATATAAGTGCTGGATTTGTTGTCAAATTCTTTCATTGGGTCCTTTGTCTTGAAAATGTTGACCTTGTGCTTGGGGATGTTGAAGGCATCTCTTATGTCATCTGCCATGAGTGAAATGACGAGATTCCCATTTGTAGTGAGTACTTGTCTTGTTTGTGGATTGTAGTACCTGGCAGTTGGCACATTCTAGAAATAACTCTTTCCATTGAATTGCTGGTGGGAAGACAACAGCCTGCACTATCCCATTCTTCACCATTCTCCTTGCCCACCTCGATGGATTGGCTTCAAACATTCAATCTTTAATCAAATCCATATTGAAAGGGCCAAGATTTGTATGATCTATCTTTCTCCATTTTGATGTAAAACTTGTCTCTTGTATATCATGCTTGAGTTGTGCTTGTCTTCAGCTCATCTTGTCCTTAGCTCTTGTCACCTTCGATTTCGAGCTCTCCACATCTTTAGCTCCTTTTGCCTTTGACTTTGAATTTTCACCATCACTAACTACTGCCATGTCCAATCTGAAATACAACACCTTTAGTTAGACTTTTGCATTAGATATTGTACTTCAAATCAATAAGAGTTAGTACTTAAGAAATCAGAGTTCAAGATGAAAACATTCTCTAAATTCAAAGTCTGATTTGTCTACTTGCTTCTAGGCTTAATGACTCCTTGGATTAAAGAAGAAATTCGATCATATACGTGATTTAACTCGAATTCAATCCCTCAACACACATTCACAGCTCCCTTTACAATCCAATACCTTGCCCAAGTGCAATGAAAATTCTGAACTTGAAATTCAGATCCGGAGATGTCCGACCTAGGGCTTGAGAGCACCATAACTTCTTCATTGATGACTTTGGGCGTCCATTTGAGAGCCCTAAACACGTACTTACCAATACTCTAGAATTGCCTTCTAGTAATAACATTTGCATTTTGGGCTCTTCAAAGAAGATAATAAACAAACTCTTTTGAATGAGATGACAAAATGAGATATGGACTATAAGCTTATTTAACTAGACGTTTTTAACCCAGTCATCCATAAATTTTCTAGCAGGAATTTTATTGACATCTACAACAGCAAGAAAAATCGTAATGTTTTATAACCTAGCTTTTTCATTACTAATCATTTTAACCTAGTGTTCTCATCGAGAGAGATTTCAATTCTTTCTGGGATATCAACCACTGGACTGATGTAATGATCTCAACTGGCTGCTATCAAAATTTAACTGCGAGATTTCTGATTGCTGGGAGTGGGTGCTTGTCTAGTTTTAATAAAGTTTTGAGTGTCTCTTCCTTTGTTCAATATTCTCAATGTATAGAGGTAAACGCATGAACATATACTTGGAGTATGACTCTAAACTAGATATATTCGATAAGAATTCTTAACCAACAAAGAAATATTGCACATATGACATTTCATCTTTTGGTATTTAAACATAATAACCAGTCACAGTCATAACTCATAAATGCACTTCCAAAACTTAGTCCAGGTTGTTTCGATGCATATACAAGAATTTATAATGATTCAAACCAGACTATGCACCTGTCAGTAATGTCGTCTGATGCTAAAGACCAGAAGAATCCTATGCTGGCGCTGGTTGTATCAGGAATTCCCAGCACGCGGAATGTATTAAGCCTCTGTAGACCGCGTAGTGATATGGCGAATGCTCCACCCGTAGTTCTGCGTCCAACCTCAATGCCGCATCACTCCCACCTTCAACATTCTGGTCTTTCCCACCTAGCTTGTGCTCCCCTATACGACTGGTGTCCTCCCAAAGCTACCACAGGCTGCTTGTCCTCACGCCCTGCCGAGATACCAGTCTATAGACACGGGGGTCTCAGACCACCTTCCCACGCGTGGTCACTGAGATATGGGTAGCGCGACACTCTGCCAAAACGCCTTCCTAGGCCGCGATTCACTGAAGGTATCCTCCTTTAATCAACACGGGGTGAAATCAGTTATGTCCGCCACCTGTGCAGGGGTCTTCTTGACCAGGCAATGCCCACGTTGATATCCACACACAGAAAATCCAGTGCTGACAGTGCTAACAATGATTTATATTTCTCCTTACATCTATTACTAACCAAACAATTATCTGGTTGACGTTTGATATGGCATCCTTTCAATATACAGTCTTCTTGTATGGATTGGTACTGCTAAATCCTTCGAAAATGATATCTCCCTTGTTCACTGAATTTGATGTTGAGAATGCAAAACACTACTATTTGTTTGATTCACTTACTTGTTGAGTTCCAATGCGAAATCTGTATGATTTCACCACAAATGAGAAAAGTCGGGGCTACGTCCAACTTTCCAGTATTTCTTCAAGGGGCTACATCCTCAAGAAATAGACCAGTCACAATTGCAACCAGATTCTTTAATCTTTGTTTATAAATTCCATGGTGCTTTTCCCAAGAAGGCCTTTTTCTTTTATAACCTCGAAGTGAGGGAAAACACCACAACTTAAGCAATGTGGGATAAAAGTGCTCACTTAAGTTGCTTTAAGTCACTTAAGTCACTTTTATTAAATAAAGTAACTTAAAGTCATAAAGTGACTTTATAATATCCTTTTATAAAGTAAAGTGACTTTACTTTATAAAATGAGCCCAAATAATAAGTGCTTGTCCACTGAAGCCTGTGGCTGATTGACATCCTCTAAAAGAAGCCCTTAGCCTATTCGGATGGGGGAGATAGACTAATCAGGCGCCATAATGGCCTACTGCGGGATTGGGGACATTACAACTGACAGAGATAAGCACTCTTGCATCAAGGTGTGGAAGGGTAACCCTAGGATCGTACATTCTGGGGACATTTTTTATAGATCCGAGCAGATGAGGATAAGAGACCAGAAAGGGAAGGCATATTTCTGACAGTGAGCCACCTAGGGATTGAGAGCACCATTACTTCTTCATTGATGGCTTTGGGCATCCATTTGAGAGCCCTAAACATGTACTTACCAATACTCTAGAATTGCCTTCTGGTAACAACATCTTGCATTTTGATCTCTTTAAAGAAGATAATAAACAAACCCTTTTGAATGAGATGACAGAATGAGATATGGACTCGAAGTTTATTTAACCAGACGATTTTTACCTGGTCATCCATAAATTTTCTAGCAAGAATTTTATTGACATCTACAACAAGAAGAAAATTTACAATGTTTTTGTAACGTAGCTTTTTCATTACTAATCACATTTAGTTTATAAAATGGAATAAGAAGGGCTGCCCCCATTCGGGAAGAAAGGCATAAGGAAAGTTAAAGGAAGGAGAATTCTCTTATCACGGAATACATTTTATATATCTGTTTATATGTCCTGTGGTGCGAAGACTGTATCTTAACAGCCTGTGGATGAAACTCCTCAAGGCCTGAAAATTAAAGGACAAGAAGAACCCCTTCATTTTCCTTCTTGTGTTTGTGGGCAGAAACCCCTGAATCAGGCAGATTAGGAGTTATTTACAAAGGCATTAAACTGCTGCAGACCTAAAGGAATTTAACAGAACAGAAAATAATGCCTGATGTAAGTCTTGGCAGATTTCTGAGTATCCAGAGCAATTCAAATTTCTGCGTTACACTGGGATGCATCCCCATCCTTCAAACCCTCATCCTCATCCCAATGCATTTCGGGACAGGGGGGCGTCCCTTCGCTGCCCCTCCAATTTAAGAAAATCCAGAAATGTTCTGGAACATCTCCCTAAAATTGGGGATGGCAGGAAACATGCAAGGGACGCCAAGGCGTCCTCAAGGCAGTTCGGGATATCTTAGACGGGAACGGTTAGGTGTCCCCTACAGATAATCAGTTTTTTTCAAAACAGCTTCTATAGACATCATCCCACATCACATTAACATTATCATGTTATATTACTGCTGTTATATTGCTGTATATTGATTCAAAAAATATTAATTCAAACTATCTTCCTTATATATACATACATACATCTCCTGCTGTCCCCAAAAATGGCACTCGGGCTGCCATCCCTGAAACGCATCCCCTGCCATACCCTCTCCGCATTTCTGAACACTGTGGAACATAGAATTTAATGAATTTAATATTTATTATTTACAGCAACATTAAATTAGCAAGCTAAAAATAAAGAGTTCTTATCAATAATCACTTGTGCAAGGTTATATTCTGTATTCTAGAGTTTGAAACTAGAGGAATTAAAAAGGGGACATTACCAAAAACTAATGCATGATAGTATTTGGCCTGTTCTGATAAGTTGGATTAGAATGTCAAATTTTAGATCGGTATTAGTAGAATCTTTTGTGTATTTGAACATTAAAAAATAAAGAGCTATGCTGAAGACATTTTGTGGAGAAGTCCAAAAGGTAGAACATTAGGACAGATAATTTTACCATTCTCGTGGTATTTTCTAATGTTGGACTTGGCCCTCTGCTCATGGACTGATCTGTAGAGTTGTTTGTGCAGGCTTTGCAACAGAAAATCAATATCAACGATTTTGAATATAAAAAGATTCCTAGATCGAAGAACACAGGATGATCAAGGTTGCCAATAATCAATAAAATGTCACTTTGTTGTTAGGTTGCCGGTAATTATTAGACGAGTACGGAAATTTTATAATATCAGCTCGTGAGAATTATTTGTATACGTATTTCATGCATTATTTTCCTGAGATCATGGCTTCAATGCCTTCATTGGCATAAAATACAAGATCTATGTAAAATAGCTTCTTTCTTCTTTCTTGTATCAGTGAACATATGCAATTAATAGCATCAAACATGCTGTATATCCTTCAACTCAAATATCTAAAGCTCCTTTTTCTTTTTTCAGTATCTTGGGAAAAGTAGAGATTTTTGTTTTATACCGGGTGCTCATGAAGTTAAACCAAACTAGAGATTTATGTTTTATACTGAGTGTTCGTGAAGTTAAACCAAGAGTTAATACCACTCTCTGAGAGAGAGTGATGATCAAATTTCCGCCTTAATATATGTATAATTATGGCAATAGTTCCCAATTAATCATGGAATACATATTGGAATACATATTGTTGTGAAACTTCTTCTCCCGCCCTTTATGTCTATGCAAACTATGAAGAAAAGGGGGCTTAATCAATTGAATTCGTATAGAATAACATTAAAATATTCTTCAACAGCCGACGTGACTTCCTCACTTCGATAAAGAACTCCATGCAAACTCTTTTAACTAATGGCCGAACTTCCTTTCTATTATCACTTATTATCACTTTGTATAAGGTTGGGTTTCATGGAGGGGACTGGTGCTCTTGAGATTTTTTGGGATTATTTTCAAACGGGTGGTCCATGAATTTCGTAATGCAGTTCAGGTTTAAGAGTTAAGCTCTAAAATTTAAGAAAGCTGGTGCTGTTGAGATTTTTTGGGGATTATTTTCAAATAGGTGGTCCATAAATTTTGTAATGCAGTTCAGGTTTAAGAGTTTAAGCTCTGAAATTTATGAAAGCTGGTGGTCTCATGAATATGTTTACTTAACCTATTCAATTCACTTCAGTAAATAAATATAAAAATATAAAAATAATTGATAAAAATTGAAAAACTTATGATTATTGACAAGTGGCAGAAAAAAATCTAAGTTGGTAGGCAATTTCTAGCCCCCACCTTTCCACCTTCAAATTTGCAGTTCTAAAAAGCAATTTAATCCTGTAGTAATTTTTTTAACTTAATGGAGCCTCCCACTTCCGTGAAGCCCTCCCTCATGGTGCCCTAGTCTAATCTAGGCCCCGTTTGGTTGAGGAATTAGAATTTGACTCAAAACCTGATTATCTCAAAATAAGGTTTTGAAAATCCGGTTTTGTGTATTCAGAAGATAGTTTGGACTGTTTGGTTGACCTGGAAGATGACTGAGACAAGCTATCTTCTGCGTTTGGTTGTCAATTTTGAAATTAGAATTGGAACTAAGAAATTCAGTGGTGAAGGGAAATATGTTCTTCATGATCTGCATATTTTGTGTATTTTGTGGTGAAGGGAAACCATTGTGTATTGTGTATTAAAAAATCCTCAACTTTCAATGAATTCATGAAGACGAGCTCAATGGTTCTTTTCCTTCCACCAAGCGTTTAAAATATGCATTATCGAAGCGAGTAGGTAGAATCTAGAAATGCTCCTGCGCTGCAGTTGGTATTAGGGTTGGGGCACACGCTCAACAACCTCTGCGCAAACTATGGTTGCATGGTGGGATCCACCCTATGCGTTGCATTGAACTTGTGCAATATGCTCGAAAACAAAGAGCAGTGAGTAAACCCCAACGGGTGCCCGCCTATCCAACAGTTTTTCATTACAATAATTACCAGTTTTTCATCACAATAAGTACCTGTTTGTTTCTGGTTTTTCATTAAAATAGTAGATCCGTTCGAACAGATATGGTCGTCTACCAATACAAAACATGGGAGCTTGATGCAGGGTGTGGACGACACAGGGAAGCTATAAAGTTGAAACCATAAACATTGTTTGCAAAACGGTGGAGGCATACGCAAAGCACAACTCATGAATGTTTCTTTATAATATCCCTCAAAATGTGGCCCGACGGCTCATTGTTTTATACAGGATAGACACAAAATAGATATGTTAAAAGGGTTTTTGAGGAAGCGACATTGGGTAGAAACAACGCAAAATTCCACAACCTTTACCACCGTTCAAGCTTGTGGATGTTAAAATGGAGTACCATGACTGCAAAACATCAACAAATGGAGTGTTGAAAAGGCGTTAGAAGCTTTCAAGCAAATTCCTTTGGCAGAGTAAGACAAATTCAATAACGTTTTCCATCATCCCCTGTTCTTATGACGATATGGATATGTTGAAAGTTTTATTTGAAGCTTTCAATCTAAATACAATGTGTAGGTGCGGAGCCAACCGCATATGCCTTTACCATTATCCTCGCTGCTTGTGTGCGTTGGAAGCCATGAGATCGTGGAGGGAGAGTCCACAACATCCCTCGTCTCGTTTGCGCTCGATACCACAACATCCCTGGCGGAATTATAGTTGAAATTTCACAAAAACCCAAAACCAGAATATGAAATCATATTCCACCTATTGGGTGGGAAGATTTGCCACCCATTTTGGGGTTAAAATCGGATTTTGATGTCCAAAATCAGAATTGCATATTAGCAAACCAAACGGCGGATTTGGGAAAAAAGCAGAAGTTTTGCACCCAATTCTGCCTCAATTCTGGTAACCAAACGGGGCTAAGTTCTTATTGGAAGTGTTCATGCTTGTTCATGAAGTTGGGGAAAATTATTCTCTTTCCATTGAGAATAAGGGGTTGATGACCTATTTTTATTTTTGGTTTGTATAACATTTGTTGTTGTATGAAATAATTCATTGATGTGGTTGGTGATACTGATAGCCATCTGATTCAAACCAAATTTGGGTGCAAAATATATAACTAAAAAGGTTAAATAATTTGACATTTAAATAGTTATTTAAGATTTTTCAATATTATTCATGATTATTCTTAAACATTTTCTAATTTAATGGTTAAATATCAAGGGCAATGTTTTTACATAATTATACTTGTCTCTAGTATTTAAACAGTTATTTAGCTATATAACTATACTTGTGTGAAAATAATGAGCACTAAGTTTAGAATTTAAAAGGTTAAATAATTTAACATTTAAATGGTTTTTTAAGATTTTTCATTGTTATTGATGACTATTGTTAATAATTTTCAATTTAATGGTCAAATATCAATTTTGCTCAATTAAAAAGGTACAAATATGTACTACAATTTGGTGTAGATAAAGTGTAAATTTGTTAAGTTTTTGACCATTGAATTGGATGATGTTTAAATGGAGTAGTTATTCACACATTTAATTATTTTTAAGAATTTTGATCAGTAGATGTGTGATATATAGAAGGAAACAAAAATACATAAGTATCAAACAACCAAATTTTGAATTTATTTTTTTATAAGTTGATAAAAAAAAATATTCAATCTATAATAATATTAATTTTATTCTCTTAACTTTAAATATATTAAATTATAATCAATTAAAATTTACTCATTTAAATGCTAAATAGAAAAGGTTCATATTTTGAAAGCATGTTCTATATCAATTTGATACATCTAAGAAGTATTGAAAACGCCAAAATTTGCATACCTAATTTGTTTCTAGATATATTTGAAGAAGAGGAGAAAAAAAAAACATTTTTAGAACTATATTATATCTTATACGCTTCCCTACATTTTTTTTTTTTATGGTCTAGAGGGTTTTTCACATCTGTCAATTATTTCCTTCTTTGATATGAGTGGAATTGTGTTATCCTGCAATCATAATAGTAAACAATCAAGTCACATGATGTCATTAAGATATCTACTCTATGTTGCTTTACTTTTTTGGATTTAGCACAATCAATCTTTTAAAGATAATAGGGAATTATTTTTTCTTTTATTTCTAAAGAATGAATGTGTCATCACCCATATTTGGCCACAATCATATTATAGTATTATTAATGATGCAAGTAGGTATACATTGAATTTACTATATATTTAGATTGTTCATATCTTTTAAATGAAATTTCATATTATAATTTATTCTTCAAATTGATAAAATTTCTAATATGTATCTAATAATAGTGGAGGGACAATTCTACATTAATAAAAATTAATTTTAATAAAATTTATTAATAATATTTATATGTCCTTCCTAAACCAATAAGGAAATAATTTGAATATTTAAAAAGTTTTTATATAAAAGATTGAATAATTTTGATATATAAAGTCATGATTAAAGCTATATTTATAAAGATTATAACTACACATTTATCTTAGAGTACAATTAGCTAATAATTAAATTAAGAAACGATGTGCATATAGTACTTTCAATTGAAATATATGCTCCATGTTCCTCTGTTGTTTGTTTAGTGGATCCTACATAATGAAATATGATATCAGAGTCACTAAATGGACTAGAGATATGTCAAGGAAGGATATAAACTTCAAGTACAAGTTCTAAAAATGATGGTTGTAAGTATACCCCACAAAGTTGCAACAATTTTTTTTGTTTTAAGATTACAAGATTATGTTAAATGTGATAGTTGTAAGTCTACCCCCACAAAGTTGCAACATTTTTTTTGTTTGAAGATATAAGGTTATGCTAAATAAGATGGTTGTAAGTCTACCCCACAAAATTGCAACAATTTTTTTGTTTGAAGATTATAAGATTATGTTAAATACTTTAGTATTATATGCTATATAGTACTATATGAATTGATATGCATATAGTACTTTCTATTGCATTATATGCTCCATGTTCCTCCACTATTTGTTTAGTGGATCTACAAAAACAAAATATAGTATTAGAGCCACTAAATGTAATAGAGACATGTCAAGGAAGTTTGTGTTCTAAAAATGATGGTTGTAAGTCTACCCCACAAAGTTGCAATTGATTTTTTGTTTGAAGATTTTAAGATTATGCTAAATGTGATGGCTCTAAGCCTACCCCACAAATTTACAACATTTTTTTTTGTTTGAAGATTATAAGATTGTGCTAAATATGATTTTTGTAAGTCTACCCCACAAAGTTGCAACATTTGGTTTGTTTGAAGATATAATATTATGCTAAATACTTGAGCATTGAGATTTTGTTTAATTAAATCTTGAGGCTACTTAGATGAACTTTAAAGTGAACATCAAATGGATCAAAATAGTGAAGTCCGTAAAAGCATTAAAAATGGAATTCAACTTGAACCACAAATTATAAGAAATTTAATAGTAATATATATTATACTCCATATTATATGGATCAAAACTAAATGTGATTTTACTATATGATGATGTTATACAACAAAAATTAAAAAGGACATATAATCACAATATTGGGAGGAAATGAAGGCTTGTGTTAAACAATATCATAATACAAAAATTAGTATCTATTATAAAGTGGATGGTAATAAAGTGAATTCAAGGGAGACTATAAGGAAATATGTGAGTCCAAACTTAACTTATTCAAACAAACACCGAGAAAGTATTTAGGGTTGAAAAGGCAAAAATGGATTTGACCCTACAAATGGTTAAAGATATTATATTATCAAAAACCAAAATATTGGAAAACTACTGTCTAATTTAGAATTTTGACAAACGGTGGTGGATAATTTTGATTTCAACGGAGAACCTTTGTTTTAGAGAATGCATGTTTGTATTGTAAAAATTACATCCATACATTATTATATAAATAGTGAAGAGGTGTCCATCACACTTATGTGGGTCATGTTATGTAGACTGCATCCATTATATTGGTAACCTCACATTCTTATAAATATAAAAGAATATGATGATAGAATCCATCTAGAGCTACAATTGTCTCATAGTCTTCTCTCTAAGAATAAATCCACTTGTGTGTAAGCACAAACATATTAAAACATGTTACCTCATTTCAAGAAAACTTGGATCCAAATAATTACTCAATAAAGGATCCTTGATAAATAGATTTCATACACCTTCCTTGAAATGCTACAACAAGGACATTAGAATGGAAATTTATTCAGGGAAACTTGTGTATCATATCTCAAATAAATATTAATCATAGAAATTTGAAGCAAGAGGAAGATGCTACAAGTAACCAAGACTATGGTCCAAGTGCAGTAATGTTAACTTAATTTTTTATATGCTATATATTTTATTTTAGATACAATCAAGGATTAATCACCTGACCCAAATAAAACAACATAGATAAGGTCCCTCTCCCAACACCTAAATCTATAATTACATCTCTAGAAGCATGGGATAACTCACATTGAATGACAATTGAAGAATACACAATTATAATCAAGAGGGTTGGTGGGGGTGGGGGGAGTGAATCAGTATAATAATAATCTTTTACTTTTTTAAATCTTGATTAGATGAAATAACAATACTTTAAAAATATTAACTAACCACATATGCAAGATATAGCAAGTAAGAACACAAAAGAACACAATTTGCATGGAACCCCTTATGGGAGAAAACCACGACAAAATATTTCTTTTTGTATTGAAAACTTCTTACAAATTTTGTAGGCACCAACCCACATGTGACACTAGTCCCCTTAAGAGGTTAGGGTTTGACAAACATTAAGAGAGAAAATTTTAACCATATTTAGCACTTGAAAATGAATTCAACATAGTATAAAACCATAAAATAACAACAAAAAATTCATTCAAATATGAAGGTAAGAGAGTTTTACAAAATACATCATATGTGAGAAGAGGTAAAAATTGTAGTTTTCATTAATAAAGAGTAGCTTACTCATAAGATAGAGTTGTAGTGGTGTAGAGATCTCATGGAGAATACAAAGGGAATAACCCTTTACAATAAGAACAAAATGTGTCTTTATTTATTTCAACGAGAGAGAGAGAGAGAGAGAGAGAGAGAGAGAGAGAGAGAGAGAGAGAGAGAGAGAGAGAGAGAGCCCTATCTATTATTCTATCACATCTGAAATCACCACAAAGAATAAATATGATTTGTAGCATGAAGAACCTTTTCCATGCTTGTACCATATGGTACATTAATGACTTTGATGAAAGAAATAAGAAAACAAACGATAAAAATTATTGCAAATGCAACCCAAGCATAACTTTCTGACAAAAGAGAACCTATAGAAGAAAAAATGACTATCATAAAAAAAACTTTAGAAATATATGGAAATGAATTAAGCATCTTCCTCAATGGTCATTGCAACATTAATGAAGGCATAGAGGAGAGCAAGTGGAGGAACACAATGCTCTAGTCTTTTCATCTTCAACACATAATCACTTTGCCTTATTTATGTTTTTGCACAACATAATAGTCAACTTCTTTATTTTCTCACTTTAGTCACTAAATACATTCTTATTAGGGGTTGGGAATTTCTCTTGTTGCATGAGGAAGGACATATCATTTAAAATTTGGCACCACTAATACATTTCTCTTTTTTGGGCATTGTAAAGAGACAATAAAAATTCTCAACCCCCAACGCACCCTCTACCCCATTGTATACCTTCCCATATGTTCACTTTCTTTCCCTAGTTAGGAATTAGGCCTTAGGCCCAACACACACATCATGTCATTTTCCACCTTTCTTCACTTTTTCATTAATTTTGATTGTATGATAAGGATGGATTAAGAACTAGGAACCCATTGAGGTTCCTAAGGTTCTTAATGCACCACGAACTAACAATAATCACCTTTGCTTTAGCTTAGCCAATTTTTAGTTATTTAATTTGGGTAACTGGTTGAGGGAAGGAAAACAAACCAAAAGAAAAAAAAATCAAAAATATTATGCACATTTAACATCTTACATCAATTATCACTAGTGGATAATAAGGGGCATGAAAATGCCAATATTTTGGCAACCTATGTGAGAATATTGTTTTCTAGTCAAGGAGAACCAATGGACTTAAGTATCAACTCAACACAAAGTCATGGGGGGGACATCAACAATTAGCTTATCTTAGAACACAAAAATAGGATGCAACAATGTATAGGCTTGAACTTGGAGGATAATACAAACAACCTATAGCATGTATCCCCTTAAGGAGAATGCGGAGTTTGCAACAAAACTTCTTGGAAAAATAAGAAAGCTACACTAAGATGTACATGAATTTACAAACATAAAAAAAAAGTTATTATAGTTGCCTCTATCAAAAGTAAATATTCTAAAGGATTTGATCTCCCTTAAACCGTGATTGTATTTATCATCCAACTACAACCACTAATTTTTTTCATCTACGTGCATCAAGTCACACATATTGTTCACACTATAAAGATTTACTTCACCATAAGTTTATCTTGTAGGGAAATCACAAAATGTAAGTAAACTCATCCAAGGATGTATTAGGCTTATATACAACAACACAAATAATTTTTTTTTGGAGTGGGTCAATATCAAAAGAAAAACTCTTTATAGTGGAAGAGACTTTTTTCTACGCATGAAGGCATGTTGTTGATACAACAATTGAATTCCTCATGACATGAGTTGAAGGCAAAAGACAATGTCTCCAACTCACATGATGATGAAAAGTATCCCATGCCTAGTTATTGACCTACATATGGAAGATCTTCCTCATGCACATCAAATAAAAAACTTTGAAACTGAGGCATACTATCAAATTGAGCAAACACAAGAGATAATTTATTGGCACACATGTTGTTTCTCAACCTTATTGAAAATGGTATTCTAGTTCTAAGTAAAACATTCAAAATCAAATACATTATGTCTAATATTGAAGGTCACATATTTACTCATATTCAACATCACTACATTTAGTAACAAGGGAGAACCAACATATATCATAGTTACATGTGCCAGTGCACATTTCATCAACACATACCTTAGATTTATGAGAAAATTCATAAGATGATTTAAAATCTCCAGGTTGACTCTCTATTTTCATTTCTTCTTCTTGGTGACTAGTTGCAACAAATTCAAGCTCATGACATAAATCATCCCCCACATTCATTGTTGAAATAAAAATATTTTCTTTTATCCCTTCTATGAGTGCAATAATAACCATTCCATTTCCATTGTAGGAGCATCATGTGCAACCGCGAGATTTAAAGATGGAACAAAAGAAGGTAAGACATAAAATGAGAAAAAATATCCTTCATCTTTCTCATCAAAAATATACATATGTTCTTAGTAATCAACTTGATGATTTAATCGAAAAATTTCCTTTTATGTACATACACCTTATTCCTTTAATTTGTCGCAATTAATAGATTGGGAAACCTCATTTGGCTCATCAACAAACATGAATGTTTTCTTCCCTGAATCATTGAAATTAGCCTCATTCCAACTCATTATAAAGGACTCCAGATCCATTTCTATATCACTAAGTACCTTGTATTCATGCCAATTCAAGAGAATAAAACCGCCTTGACCTTGTTCTTGAGCTAACATCTCTTTTTGACATCATCCAACTTGTTCTCCCAAATATGTTGGAACATTTTGTGCCACCAAATCTTGGTTGAGGACCATATTTTGACATCAATTTTGATATTGGATCTATCTACATGAATAACACCACTCATTTTCCTAATTCAATTTATTGTATACTATTGGAGCGAGAGCCTTGGATGTCCTCACAAAAGCTACATTAATAGAATTTGAAGGTTTTGCATAACTTAATTGATTATGTCTTTACATATTTCCTTGGTAGGACTACCCTCTTGCTTAATATATCTAGATGTGAGGCTGATAAGGCCTACAAATTTATGCTTGTTTCCATGTAGATTAATTAATTCATTGGAAAAGCTCTGCAAGAAAAGTTTTCATTTCTTGTTTCTCATTGGAAGAGTAACAAAGGTGATTAGAGGGATGATTTTTGTTATAGGTACAGGTGCCATCATGAGCTAGGTGGGTGGATTTATAAGAAATGGAAACATGAGGTATGGGAATTATCTTTATAGGCTAAGTTAAATAATTTTTTTCCTTGATAAAATTGTCACAAGTATCATGTAATGTTGTTCCACACATAGATTGAATCATAACAACAATACCATAAATTATAGCTCTTAGATAGTATAAGAAAACATGATTTGAGAGTGCTTGACCAAGGTAGAGGTTCTGTTCTATTTCTTTTGAAATCTAAAGTCAAAGTCTAACATGAACTCCTATGGGACTCTTTTAATGGTGGTTAGGTGCATAATGAGGGAGAGGTGTGTCACTTTTATGATCAAATTGCTAGGAAAATTTATCTCCCAGCTTATCCCAGATGCAAATTAAATTGTATTGCATACCATTACAAACCTTTCCCTTTTAGGGAGGAGGAAAGAATCCTAATAGTTGTTTTGTCTTCTGTGGCATTATTTTATTTTGATAAACTAGTGATACAATGGATAATGCAAGGAAGTGACAAGAATGGTGAGAAACTTGGGAAGGGGAAGGTGAAAATCTAGTGGTTTAAAAAGGAAAATTATATACAAACGAGGAAACAAATGATCTCTCTCAAGAAGCATAACTTTAAACGAGTTTGGATACAATTCATTCCTAATGACTAGAATGTGCAAAATTAATATATGAATTAGAAGAAGACAAAGATAACTCACTAATAATTTATACATTGGCTAAACTCTTCCCCATGAGTGATATTAAATAAGGGATAAAAATATAGTAGTGGGTAAAGTATGTGACGTGGATGGTTCATAGGTAAAATAGGTAGAGTGGAGTTTGGAGGTTCTCACGCCTTGCACCAAAAGGATATTTAATGAGGTCATCTAGAATGACTTGCCAATAGATTAAGTGACTAGATGTTACCATTGTTCTCTTCGCAAGTGGAGATACCAACAACTCATCAACAATTGTTTTTGGTAGTATGATAGAGTGTAAATCACGAATTGGTACAAAAGAAAGGGAAGAGGGTGAAAGGGTAAGTAAGTTATAGGCTAAGACACTCCATATTTAATCATCACATTAATCTTATATATTTGATTGAGAAGGTATAGGATAAATAATGGAATTTTTTTTAAAATTTCTTTATTGATTATATAAACACATTCAACATTGTATCTAGAAGCAAACTTTGGAAAAAATGAAGAGTTAGTAAGATTATAGATGTAGGGGTAAATAGTTCAGTCTCTTGAATTCCAATTATCCCTACTTTTTTTTTGCTACACATAGACACGTTAGAGGAGTGGGAAAATATATGTGGAGGTGGAGTTTTCCACCCACTAGGAAATAATGCTACTCCTATATGTGACCTTATTTTAATGGAAAAAATGCATTGGTTGCGAGAAAACTTGAGAATGTTCTAGAATTATTTTTTTAAGAGGCAAGACAGGAGGTGAACACTTAAATAAGGTCAAATCCTTGATTCCATTTGATATTACAAGGTAAAATCCTTGGATCTAAGCACATTCAATAACCTTCATGGGTATGAGCGATTTCTACATCCATCCATGACGGTTTATCCAAGGTGAATCAAACATTTACCTTTTTACATACTTTGCTTTATGAAATTTATTTCATTTTCAAGGTTGGGTCCTAAATAGGGGTTTGACCAAGTAAAACCCCTTTAGACAACCTTTTTCCCATTTTTCTATGTGCAGGAACAGGTTATGGAGTTGTCATACAAAAACCAGAAAGATTAGAATATGTTGGAGGATCCCTGGAAGTTTAAGGAAAAAACACCTAGAAAAGAATGTCTAAAATGCCCTGTTCCCAGGAACAGAACAATTGAAACATTTTTTTCCCTGCATTTCAGTATCATATTGCACCTATAGGTCAGTTCTAATTTTTGGATCATGTTTCTGTACATTGCAGGTATCTGGCAATTTTTATCAGTTTGTTATTTCCAATTTTACTGTTGCTTTCCTATTTTTCCATATACATTGCATCTTTCCCATATTATCCATTTTCATATATTCTAGATTTAGTGAAGGATCACTATCTCATTCAACGCTTAAGTCTCCTCTTGAGCCTAGTGGGGAATCTTCCTTACGAATGTGCAGTTTTGAAAAGGAGTAGTAATCACCTCTTTGTATTCCCCTCCGTTTTATATTGTTTATTTTGGTGAACCCGGCCCGACTCTTCTTAAATAATTTTAATGCTGGTAGTTAGATCCTATTTGTACACATTTAGGTATCTAGATCTCCTTGTATGCATTACATTAGATCTTTATATTTGTTTTGACGATTAGATGTGCTTTCCATTAATTATGCTTAGTTGATAAATATTTGCATATCTCTTTCAAAGTTAATATGTGTATTAGATCTAGCAAACTTTTATTTTATTATGTATGAGTGTTATTACATTGAGTCTTACCTATAGCATTATGGTTAGAAGAAGTCATAGACTTATGGGTTCCTTTGATCCCGAGTCCTCTACATTTTCTAGGAATCTTGATGAGACCAACATTCCTACTAATGACATTCCTCTTATTGTTGAAAACATCTCTTCCTGCTCTTCTCATGATGAATATGATACCTTAATATTACCTCCTATGCAAGTGAAAAATCTTTCCAATGACTTTGAAAAATTCGAGCAATGTTTCGAAGAAGAAAACTCCAATCTAACATCATCTCCATAGTAGAGGGTTGGGGGAAGATAATTCATAATGATGAACATGATGTTAACATCTTGTGTAGTATCTCTCATCTCATTTATAAACATATAAAGTCTATTATATATTGTACCCAAGAACTAGGTTTCACTCAACCTACCACTAGTATTGAGACCTCCATGCCTATTCCTACTTCAATACCTAGTGTCCACTTATGCTCCACCTCTCATAACCACTTCCATCCAAAAAATCAATCCTACACATGTCAGCATTCCTAATCCTATCATTCTTAATATTCATTCAAGTGTTCCATGTTTTTATTTACCTTCGTCCATGCCTACCTACAATAGTGTTCCTTTTTCATACTCCACCATTCCTTCCATTTCCTATAATGATCCAAACATTCCACACATATCTCTTACCACTCTTTCTATCGAATCTACTATCAATAGCTTGGCTCAAACCATTTCATCTTTGCAAAACCAAATTACTTCCATGACTCAATCTAATTTGAACATTTATACTTGTGACATTGCTAGTCTTTTCCTTAGACATCGTTTGTAACGCTATCCCTAAATACATGGAAATTCCTCATTTAGAGAATTACAATGGTAAGGGTGATCCTGTGGCTCATGTTGAAACCTTTCAAACATTGTGTAGTGATTTATGTTATCATCATAGGTTCATGTCTAAAATGTTTAGTAGAACCTTTTGAGATAAGGCCTTGCAATGGTATTTTTTCCCTCCTTACTCCATTGACTCTTTTCAAAAACTTGTTAACGCTTTCATTCAATAATTTCAAAAAACCATTGGTCCTAAGATATCTTTGACTAATTTAATGCTTTGTTACAGAGGTGTTAAAGAAAAAGTGACTAATTCTGTTGGTAGATTTAAGCATTTGCATGCTCAAAATTATTATCATGTGCCTGATATTAATGTACAATGTATTTTCATTGCTAATTTACAAAAAAACATTAGAGATAAGATATTGCTTTCTGAGTTTTCTTCTATTACTCAATCGTGTGCACACACACATTATTTATCAGCTGCAAGTGATTCTGTTTGAGAGCACCACTCCAATGGTTCTTGTTGATAAGACTGATGTCACATCCTATTCCTATCAAAAGTTTTTAAAAACCAAGAGCTTCATCAAGATCAACAATTCATCAAACACTATTGATTAGCAAGTGACAACAACATCCAAAGGTGTGGCTCCTTTGTCATTTTTTTTAGACCTTTTCATAATTTTACACAACTTTCTGAATCTTTACATAATGTGATATTCAAGTTGATTAATGCTAAAGTGTTAACACTTCCTCCCATTAAACCAATTGACACATCCAAACCTTTTCCTAATTCCTTTGACCACAAATATTTTTATCATCACCATTGTCAACCTAAACATGATATTGAGAAGTGTTTCTATTTAAAATATGTTATTCAAGACCTCATTAATTTTAATGATATATTTTTTTATGGTGTTAATGATCAAGGAAACAAATCTATAGCACCTCCCAACCAAAATTTGCAAATATATACCAATCCTTTGCCTTCTCATTTGACCAATACCATTGAGTCTCATTGGCTTTACCTTCTTCTTCCACCCATTTTTTTGACTATGATGTTGAGTGTATTGAAGCCAACAATGTTGTCAATATTATTGATCATTCTAAATCAGAACCCAAACCTAAACCCGAACCTGAGCTTTGCATTAGCTTTGATCCTAATGAGATTAATAAAGCACCTAATGGTCCTTTTTACATTTTTTCAAAGGTTAATGATCTCTTTTCTCATGTTGTCCTTATAGATCCTAGTTGTGTGGTGAATGTTATAACTGAAGAACATCTTTACACTAGATAAATGAAAAAATATTTCTATGACAAATCTGATGCGATGATCCAAACTTTTAATGGCTTCACTTACCCTACCCATGGTTCTATTACTTTTACTGTAGATGTTAGTCGTAGAACATTAGATGTCACCTTTGTTGGCATCTCAACTTCTGATCAATTTCAATTTAGAATTGGTCTTCCTTGGCTCACCTCCATGAAATTGGTAGCCTCTCATATCAATAAGTGTTTGAAATTTCCCCATAAAGGAGAAATTATCACAAATAACCATAGTTTATATCATCCTTTAGTACCTCGAAAATCCTTTGACCTTGAGTTCTTTTGGCCTTCTATACCTCAACCAATCCAACCTCTCAAAGACAATTTATTTCAATCCTATGAAAATACAAAATCCAAAAGATTTCCGAGCTTAGCAATCCTAAAGATATCCCATTTCCTTGCCATGGACCTGGACTCCTTCCCACACCTTCTACACCTCCTATATATTATTTTGTTCCATCTTGTATATCCTATAAATGCTCTGTCAATGTTATCTCTCAACCTAGTGTGGTGCCTTCCATTCTTCCTCCTAAAGAAGAAAATGACCTGATGTTGATTGATCCTAAACCAAACAAAATTTCAAGCAAAACCAAACATAATTATTGTGCCCATGATCACCGTCATAAACACCATGCTCGAGCCCATGAGCATGGTTCCCAAAAAATTTCCTCCCATAAGACACCTATTCATGATTTTATTCCCTTTGACCAATCCATGTGTAGCCCAAGGGAGGAAGTTAATTTGAAAAAGATGAAATTGAACAAACATGATAATTCTATATGTATCTTAGATTCTATTAGAATTAATTTTTATTAAGAAGATACTAATTTCAATGTTCCTATTACAAATGATGATGTTCATGCTAGTGATTCTAATGATATATATATGAGCTTATTGATGTTAATCATTATTTTCCAGCTAGATTTGAAAAATAATTATCTCTTAGTCCTAGTGACGAACAAAGTGATTCATCTTTACGGTATGGTAATTTTTTTGAATTGGCTATTGTCCCATCTATTGTGTTTGATTTATATCCTCTTGTGTATTTACCTCATTCCATAAACACTACAGACCGAGATGGGGGGTAGGTGATATTCTTGACTAGCTCCTTTTGTGCGGTGTATTCTTTGTGTTTTCCTATTGTAATGTGTTCCCCTATGATGTGCTTGTTGCTTTTTATATGTTCTATTTAGATTTATTTAGATGGCCCTCATTGCTTCATTGGCACAAGGTGATAAAGGAATCAATCTATTGTGGCATTCCTCTATTTGTATTTCATTTCTTCTATATGTTGCTACAAGTTATGTCGTACATGTGCTGTTATTTGTAAATGTGCCTTTGTGTTTTCTGATTAGGGATGATGCAAAATGGTAGCTACCTATTCTTTTTGGTCTCTGTGATGTTGGCCCAAAAAAGATCCCTTCATTTTCCTTTGTCATGTGTTTCATTTACCTTGGTTTTTTCTTTCTTGGGGGCATCTCATAGTCGAAACATATCTTATAGGTGCATGTATGCTCCATTAAAGCCATTGCTCTCATTAAGACATTTGCAATTGCTTTAGCATGGGGGCATACGTCACCCCACTCCTTGTTTCACATTTTGCACACACAAACAATGATTCAATCCAATCTCATATGCATATTGCTAAGGAGACAATGATTTCCTTGTGTTCATCTTTTCATTATCATGTTCCTATGCATTATTCAGTGGATCCCTTAATGGAGATAATGTTTTCCTTAAGGACTGATCTTCCTTTTATTGATCCCTTTGGGGACAATGCTTTCCTTAAGGACCGATCTCCTTCATTTTGATGGGTTGACTAGCATATCACAACTTTCTAGACTATCAATTCCATCTTTTGCAGTTCTTTCTCTTTGCATGATCCATATTAAGGAAATACCTTACTATTCTAGTGGTCATGTATCTCTTCTCTCTCTCTCTCTCTTTTGAGGGGTGTCTCTTTTATCTTAGTTTTGGATTCGATGAGGACTTAAGTCACATGGGGGCTTGATGTTTCTTTGTCTCCTTGGCATTGATAAGATCGTTCTAATGCATTAATATACTTTACCACAAGCATGAGTTTGTCTCATACTCCCACTAAAGTGGAGGCTAAATGTACCATCCTAAAAAGTTAGCATCCATAATTGGATGCTTTATTAGGACCTATTAGACCCCATTTTGATGATTTCAAGGTCCAAATGTTTGTTATGTTTGATCCTAGCAACATGATTTTTCTCATCTCTCATCTTTTCATCCATTCCGACACCTAGTTCAAATTTGAGGCCATTCTCCTAGGAAAATAATGTTTCAAATATTTTGTTCACGTAGTTTTTGGCCCAAATTTGTTCCAAAGCCCTATGTCAGGGTTTTGGTGGTAAATTTGATTTTATGGTCGGCTTGGCTTATTTTTAAATTCCAAAATTATGGAGTAAGAATATAAACTCCCTATCTCTCCTCATTATGATATCAATTACTATCCTCAAGCACTCATGATCAAGAAGCATTCAAGCAATCAAGCAATAAAGAGAAATTGAGCAATTGGATTCAAGATTTGAAGGCAAGCATCCAAGATCTAGTTTCTCCAAGTCTCCAATTCTTCAATTCAGTCCATTCCAAGGTAACATTATCCAAATTGAAGGAATTTTCTCTCCCATGATGGAAAATTAGAGGAGTTTTCAATCAAGCAAGAAGATCCTTCCTTACATCCACATTCATCTCTTCTTCATTGCAAGTGATTATCAAGCATATATGCATTCAATATCTAGGAGTGGAATTCATAGATCCATGCATTTGTGAAGGAACCCTTCATTACATTCTATATTCTAAGGTCAAATGCTTGGATCCAAACACATTCAAGCATCTTCATGCGTATGAGTGATTTCTACATTCGTCCATGAGGGTTTATGCAAGGTGAATCAATACCTTTTTACATACTTTCCTTTATGCAATTTCATTTCATTTTCAAGGTTGACTCCTAAATAGGGATTGACCAAGGAAAACCTATTAGACAACCTTTTCCCCATTTTTCTATGTGTAGGAACAGGTTATAGAGCTTTCAAACAAAATCCAGAAAGATCAAAATCTATTGGAGGATCCCCGAAAGTTTTAGACAAAAACACTTGGAATAGAACGTATAAAAAACCTTGTTCTTGGGAAGAGAACATCTGAAACATTTTGTTCCTTGCATTTTATGCTCATAGTTCACCTACATGTCAGTTTTTCTTTTTGGATCTCATTTTTGTACATTGCAGGTTTCTCACAATTTTAATTAGTATGTTATTTACAATTTTATTGCTACTTGCCTATTTTTCCATCTACGTTGCATCTTCCCCATCTTTTCTAGTTTCATCAATTCCATATTTAGTGAAGGTTCATTGTCTCATTCAGCACTTAAGTTTCCTCTTGAGCCTAGTGGGCCATCTTCCTTCTAAAAGTGCAATTCTTAATGGGAGTAATAATCAGCCCTTTGTATTTCCCCCTCTTTTTTATATTGTTCAATAGTATTGAAGGAAAAAATTAAGTATCATAAAAATATATGGATGAAACAAAATACCAAGTGTTGGGATTTTTTTTAAAAATCTCTAATCCAATAAAAGTATTGATAAATTTCATGTATTTCTATGATGATTTGTTTCATTAATTAACCTTTATGAAACCTCTACAACAAGTGGAAGAATGTTGTACAACTTGCATAATGTTAATTTTATTATTATGTGTGTGATGCACCAAGGAGGACCTAGTTGGAAGTGTATCACTAGGAGTTTATATTCTTGATTAAGCTTTATGCCTTGTATGTAACTGTTGGAATTTCATGCCACCCTTAGCCTATCTCATATTTCTGATTAGAGACAACTTCAATAGGCTAAAACCCCTTTGAAAATGGCCCTAAAGTTTAACCCTGAAGCCCTTCATCCTTCATGGATTAGTCTTTTGCCAAATTCTTTTTTTTTTAAGTGTCTAAGTCGTGATTAGAGAATCACGCATCAAACCCGCCAAGAAGTTCCAAAACTCTTTTCAAGATATAGTGTTTAAATTATAATTGAGATATAAGTGAAATAAACAAAGTAAAATAATTGAGACTCCTTTGCTCCAACTACTTCAAGACGGTGCCATAACTTCTTTCAAGATTTGCGTACTCAATTCGAGGACACTCTCCATGCTCATTTATGGTTTATAGACAACTTTTCCGCAACTAAACCCTACTTTGATGAGGGTTTTGTACTCCAATGATGTGGTCTGAGCTATGCATGAACTATAAAGGCAATATTGTAACATATTTGAGGATCTTCTTCCTGATTCTGATATAGAATTTCATGTTTTTTTTTGTAACTATAAAAATTCCCTTGTCATGTATTAATAAAATTATTTACTTTACCTCTTTCCAAGTCCAAATATATGAAGCATATTTTTTTGTCTTATTTTTTTGTTGTATTTTATTTGTTTCCAGATTACATGACAATGTTATTATGATGAATAGATCTTGTTTATGAATTTGGGTTCTCTGCATTATCTCAGAGTCCTAACCTTCGAGTGATCTTAGAAGATCGATAAATTATGAAAATTGTGCAAGTTAGGGTAGCTTTATTGATGTTTTGTGTAGTTCAAGGTGAGAAATATCCCCTTTAGTTTTATGTATTCCTTCTTACCTTTTCCTCTGATAGTGCTATTAGATTAGGTTAGAATTAGGTCTTTGTTAGAATTAATCTTTCCTTGGTAACTATGTAATTAAAAGATATACCAAGGTCATGTCTTATATTTGTAATTCCTTTAATAAGGAAATTTAGATATTCCTCCTTAAGAGGATTCCTACACATGGCACACACCAAATGTGAATGTGGCACACATAGAGTATGGGAGTTACATGCAAACTCCTCCACTCATCTCTACTTAAGAGATG
>MU228071.1:3841608-3856960 GCA_018584345.1 Thuja plicata
GCACTTACGCTCGTTATGCAAATTGGTATGAATGATGCATGCTTGTTTATGATATTCATTGATGCTTATCATTGTTCCATCACTACCTTAGTAAGGTTGGTAGATGTATTTATAATGATTATATTTAATATGATAATCTATTAGGAAGGATGCCTCTAAGGAATAGGAATCATGGTTAGAATCCTCGATAGGAAGACCATGAGAAGGAGCATTAGGAAGAGGAACATTAGGAAGATCATCAGGACGATTAGAGGGGTGGTTGAGATGGAGAAGTAGGGGATCCTCACATTCTTAATTTACTCCAAGATCTTATTACATAGTTGAGACCTCGACCAAAGGAATCTCACCACAAGGAGTCTCAACCATCAAACCATGGTCATCAGGAGGATAAGGGAGAGCATGATTGTTATTGTACTCCAACTAGCTCTAGAGTAGATCATACGAGATACAAGGAGTCCACTCATAGAAGAGATCAAGTAGTGGTGGATGAGGATTCTATTTTCGCAGGCACATGAGAGATCTCCTTAGGTCATACCCACCCACTTTTGAGGATCTTACAGTGGTATAGAGGCAGAGATTTGGTTGATAGATCTTGACCATTACTTTTGTATGCATGTGAATGGGAGTTACACTACCCCCGATGTGCCATCATGAATGTTAGAGGTTTTGTGTCTACTTTGTGGCACATGGAGTAGAAGAAGGTTCATTTAGATATTGTTTTGGTTTCATAGGAGATCTTTTAAATCATTTATGTGCATGTTTCCTCTTTGAGTTCTTCTTAAAATAGTTATCCATGATAGTGGACCAGTACAATCAAACCTTCTCTAAGCTAAATTAGTATGATAATATATCTAACAATGAGCCTATGTTAGCTCTACATTTTATTTAGGGTCTTAATGTTCGTATTAGTGGTGAGGTTCGGGTTTGTCAGCCCAAGACTCTAGAGATCATCATGGAGAAGGAAAGATTGGATGAGGAGAACATAGTCAGGGACCTTGGAGGTTAGGTTGATGCATAAGTTAACAATGCATGTTAATCAAGATTAGGTGTATGAGGTACTTAAGCATAGCCTCAAGATCTTATAGGGTGAATGTCACACCTCCTAGTACAGGTCACCAACAACAATAAATTTAGAGGCCTTCTCAGGGTCGACAAAGTTGTCACAGTACAAGGATCTTGGTTCCTAGAGGCTACAATTGGTACTATAATAAATGGTCCTAGCATAGTTAGCCATCTCAGAATGTGCAATAGAGTGCTAGTAGATAAATTTCCATCAGTTGTGTGCACCTTTTTCAAGGCATGAATATAGTTTAGGTGGATGTTTTACTTGTGGTCAACATGGTCACTGGGTAGTTCAATATCATTATAAGTTAGCTCCAAGAGATAGCCAAAGGTTAGCTACATCTAAGCCTATAGTAGGGGATGTAGGTAGGTCCCAAAGGTTATTTGTAGAAATTGACAACTGTAAGGTTGAGCATCAAGGCACCATGGTTGAGACTATAGGCATGTTATGTGGTATTGCTACCTCTATTTTATTTTATTCTAACACTTCAGATTTCTTTATTTCCACTTTTCTTCTAGAGCAATGTAGACTGGTGTTGGCAAGTCAAGCTGATAGTTGGTAGGTAGAGTTGGGCACAATTTGTAAGGTGTTCGCAGATTCATTAGTTCATAACTGTCTTTTGGATTTGGGCACCTTCACCACCACCTTTGATTTTCACATTTTACCCTTGGCATACTATGGATTTGTTTTAGGTATGGGTTGGTTAGCTACACATCAAGATTGTATCAATTGTTGGTGTAAGTCGGTATGATTTTTGGGTGACACTGGTGGGGGTGTTGAGCTAGTAGGGGTCTAGAGACCTGTTTCAATTTGCACAATCTCAGCTAACAACTAAAATAGAGTCTATGGTAGCGGTGCTAGTTGTTGTAAGTCTCTGCGAGTGACCTTAATGGGGGTGAGAGTTGAGAGGTATCTCTTAATAATCACCCACTTCTTCATGATTTTGTAGACATTTTCCTAAATGATATTCCAAGCACATCCCCTAAACATGATAGATTTTTGTGCTTATCTCATTCCTTGAGCAAAGTGTATTTCTAAGGCATCGTATTTTATGACCACTCAAGAGTTGAGTGAGCTTCATTTGTAATTAGAGGAGTTATTTGTTAAGGGCCATATTCATCCCAGTGTTTTACCTTGGGGATAACCAATCAGATTTGTTAAGAGGAAGGATGTATCTTTTCACTTATGCATTGACTACTGATAGTTGAATAACATGATGATGAAGAACCAATATCTATTGTCGAGGATTGATGACTTGTTTGATCAGATGAAGGGAGATAGAGTGTTGTCTAAGGTAGACCTGAATATAAGGTATCATCAGTTTCATGTTCATAAGGCTAAAATTCATCAGACAATATTTTATACCCGTTATGGACATAATAAGTTCATAGTTATACCTTCTGGATTGACCCCCGCTCCATCAATGTGCATAAGTTTGATGAATGGTGTATTTTGTACCTATCTTGATCAAATTTTCCTTGTATTTTGTAGCCACAAAGTAGACACAAAACCTCTAACATTCATGATGGCACATCGGGGGTAGTGTAACTCCCATTCACATGCATACAAAAGTAATGGTCAAGATCTATCAACCAAATCTCTGCCTCTATACCACTGTAAGATCCTCAAAAGTGGGTGGGTATGACCTAAGGAGATCTCTCATGTGCCTGCGAAAATAGAATCCTCATCCACCACTACTTGATCTCTTCTATGAGTGGACTCCTTGTATCTCGTATGATCTACTCTAGAGCTAGTTGGAGTACAATAACAATCATGCTCTCCCTTATCCTCCTGATGACCATGGTTTGATGGTTGAGACTCCTTGTGGTGAGATTCCTTTGGTCGAGGTCTCAACTATGTAATAAGATCTTGGAGTAAATTAAGAATGTGAGGATCCCCTACTTCTCCATCTCAACCACCCCTCTAATCGTCCTGATGATCTTCCTAATGTTCCTCTTCCTAATGCTCCTTCTCATGGTCTTCCTATCGAGGATTCTAACCATGATTCCTATTCCTTAGAGGCATCCTTCCTAATAGATTATCATATTAAATATAATCATTATAAATACATCTACCAACCTTACTAAGGTAGTGATGGAACAATGATAAGCATCAATGAATATCATAAACAAGCATGCATCATTCATACCAATTTGCATAACGAGCGTAAGTGCCAATTCATAGGAAATGGCGCTAAAACAGGAATCTGCTTGATGCAATGGCCTAAAAGGTCTCTTAACAGTGGATGCAAAGGAACCATTTACCAGGTGGAGGTGCTAATGAATGCATGCACTGAAATATAGGTAGAGGCGTTAATCCACCAATTTCGCCCACAAACTAAGTTAAAATTTGACATAAACTATGTTGACTGCAGTGTACGACTAAAACATCTGTTTACCCTTGTACAATAAGAAATGGTGATAAAGGGGGATCAATATGATCTCCTATTGAACATTAGGAATACAAACCCTCCTCAAGACAAATATGATTGACAATCCCTTTATGGAAAAGATGTCAATACAATATCTATGCTCTTGGGTTTTCAGTTCCTTTTGTTAATTGGAATGAAGGAAGAGAGATAAAGCTACAATGAAAAAACATCTAATTATTAAATTTATGAAGCTATAAACAAGATGAAGATGGAGGTAGAAGAGGATTTGTGTATATCTGGGAATGGAATAGGAATTATGCTTCTGTAATTCTAAATTTTTGACAATCGGGATCCCAAAAATGCCTCTAACTGCTAATCTGAGATTTTGAGGTTGTAACCTATCTTTAGAGTGAATTTGAACCTATTCTAGGAGGTACATAACATTTCAAACATTTGGTACCTGGGAATAGAATGTTTCAAATATTCTGTTCTAGATACTTTTGATTGTAATTTTCAAGGTCTCTCCAACAACTCCCGATCTTTCTGAAAAAGTTCCAACAACTACGTAGCATATTTCTGCACATAGAAAAACTAGGAAGAAGAAACCCATGTTTAGGAATCAACGTTGAAAATGTAATGAAATTGCATAAATGAAATATGAAATATAATCTAGATTTGAATTATGAACTACCTCATACCTTGATGACACATTTCCTCTTTTGATGTAATCACAAGTGTTAATACAATATCTTGAACTCCATAAAAAAACAAAGGGACATTATGAAAGATAAGCCTCTTGTAATGGATGTTGTAGATTTCCATAATGCTTGATGAAGAAGAAGAATATTTTGAAGACTTGAAGACTTGGATGCTTGGATGCAAAATTGTAGAAGAGATCTTGAATTCTAATTGCTTGATTGCTTCTTGAACATGTTGGGTTGCCAAAATGAGGAGAGATAGGGTGTTTGTATACCTCATCCTACATTTCAGGATTAAAAAATAATCCAGTCCGACCATGAGATCTAATTTCCCACTAAAACTCTGACATAGGGCTTTGGGCCAAAATATGTAGGAACAAAACATTTCAAATGTTCTATTTATGGCGATAGAATGTTTGAAACATTTTGTTTCTGGATATAGAATGTTTGAAATGTTCTATACCTGGGAAAATCAACCCAAATTTCAACTGGGTGTTAGGATGATAGGGTAGATGCCAGATTAGGAGGCACAAGTATTTTTTAGACTAGGAAAAGGTCTAAAGGCCACAAATGGGAACATGGGGACCATGTAGGCTAACAAATGATTGAAGAGGAGAAATAATAAAGGATAATAGTTAGAAATTAGGGTTTACCTTGAGTTTTAAGGAAATCAAATCAGTACAAGACTTATAATATTAATTTAAAGGTCCAATGAGCGTTAGGAGAGCATGAAATCAATGCGGGAACCCATAGTACTAAAATGGGGCCAAAATTAGCATATAGTTATAGATGCTAAATTTGTAGGATGGTACATATAGCCCTTCGTTTAGCGGGAGTATGATACCATCTCATGCTCACAGTAAAGTAGAAGAAAGAGAGAGAAAGAGATGAATATGTAATCATGGGAAAACTGCAAAGAGAGAAGATATCTCTAAGTTTAAGGACAAAAGCCCCCAAACCAAGGATCTTAACTTCTACATCCATGTGCAAGGACACATAAAACAAAAAAAAAAATCCTAAATATTACTAAGATTCCAAGTCAACTAGTTGAATAGACCTCAATAAAGAAAATATCTCAACCGCTAACATCATGCTTAGAAAGCTATTGCAAAAGCACAAGTGGTCACGTGAAAAGAGAAAGAGAACACATAAAATATAAGACAAGCCTCCATTATCTAATCTACTAGAAAAATGTTTTATGTTATGGAATCATGGAGGAGATAAAATGATAACCATAGATGACACAAGCTTGCAATTTGTGTTGTGTTATATGATCCATGAGAGAGAGAGAGGGATGAAATATAGAGGAGGGGAAATGGTCTAGCAATTTTTGTTATGCTAGTTCCACCCATAAAATACAATGTAAAGAGGGAGTTGATGGTCTAGCGCATGCTATACAACTCATGAAACTACATATAAATGAGAGGTTGAATGGTCTAGAAAATTGTGTTATGCTAGTCAACCAAACTTGAAAATGTATGCAAAGGAGAGGTAAAATGGGATAGAAAGTTGTGTTATGCTAGTTTAACCAATCCTAAGGATAGGAAAGGAAAGCATTCTATACAAGGAAATTTCTGCCAAAAATGTATAAAGGAGAGTGATCTAGTCCTAGCAAGCTGTATTATGCTAGTGTACTCTACCTAGCATTCTTGAAATAATGAGAAAATTTGCAATAAGGAGGTCATATATGTCCTCCCTTAAGATGACAAAAGGGGACAATTTTAATATCTTAAGGAAAATAAGAACAAGAGAAAAGCACCTTTAACACCAAGGATTTGTCCCATAAGCAACACCTAGTCCACGCCAAAGATGGCACATCTCCTATGAGGTCAAGGAAGGGACACATGCAAAGAGATACCAAGCAACAAGTGTAAAGGGATACTTTTCAACAATATCGGAAAGGGATCTAGAACAAGAAGGTAAAAATTAAAACCTTCCCCATTTCTAGGTAAAGGTATTCTTAATGAAGGATGACACACTTTTAGCTCCCAAGGTAAGATATTTGTTTACCATGGATACCCAATTTCAAACAATGAAGAGGTTATGATCAATGATACATACCTCTTGTATAAGAGAGAATCCCTAATGTAAACCAACAATTCCATGTAAGATTGAATATCACAAGATACACAAATTCCACTTAACCAAGGAAAAAGTGGATCCTTAAGAAAATGATGAGATATTTACATACTACCCTTGTCCCCCAAGCGTAGAGGCAAGAATGAGAATAAGGAGGACTCTTATGTTGCTCACAAAGTATGATCGCACCTGAAATTGTACCACGGTGGATGAAAATGAGCCCCCAAGGGATGGGCTAACAGTGTCACACAATGTGGAGAAACATAATAGGATCCTAAATGTTATTCAAAGTAATTAGAATTAAAATAAACTCATGGTGACATGTTATGTGAATGATATCATAATCAATGAGTTTCTAGATTTTGTAATGCAAATATTAAAATTCATTAGTAGGATGGTCATGATATCTATGATAGATGAAAAAGGGAAGATTTTAAAGGTTTTGACTATGCTTCTTCTTCCATTTAGGTTGAGTAGTCAACTTAGCATGAAGAAGGTTAGGCAAAATGACTTATTGATTAAGGCTCGACATAGAAGAAATGTTAGATGACAAAGGAGGGGATGTGAACAAAGGAAGAGGTTTGATATTGAATGATTCCATAGGTTTCTCATGAGTTTCAAAGCTTTTTTGTACATATCCAAAACTATGTTGGATATTATGAGTTGAATTGTAAGGAGAATCGGGTTGAACAAATGACACACTAGGCCCTTTAAAGGGTCTTATGTTAAAATTAGGAACTTTGTATTCACCCACAAAATATGGTGTAAAGTCTAGTAACCCCCAATAATCTTCTAAAAGGGAACTTCTAGGAGGATAAGTATGTCTAGGAGGAGAAGATATGTTTTTATTGAAATGTTGTAGGGATGGATGAAGAATCGGATTCAATTCATAAGCAACTTTGTGATTTATCATCAACAACAAGGCTATACATGATATTGTTATAATTGAACTTCACTTTGTGATGAAGTGTTGAAGGAACAACGTGCATGGCATGTAGCCATGGTCATCCTAAGAGATGATTATAATTAAGAGCACTAGACATGACATGAATAAGTGTGGGTAAAATAACAAGACCTACTTTAACTTGTAAAGTGATAATGCCCAAGGTTTATTTATCAACATTATTAATGCCACAAATATGAATATAATTAGGTTTAATTGATGAAATATCCACCTTAATTTTATGCAACAAATTAATTCTACACACATTAAGACCATATCCATTATCAAATAAAGTTCTTCGAATAAAATTATCATTGATAAGGACAACAACCGTAAGAGAATCATGTTGATCTTGAATTCTAATTGCTTGATTGCTTATTGATCATGTTGGGTTGCCAAAATGAGGAGAGATAGGGCGTTTATATACCTCATCCTACATTTCACATTTAAAAAATAATCTGACCCGATCATGACATCTATTTTACCCCTAAAACCCCGACATAGGGCTCCAGGCCAAATTTGAGCCAAAACATGCGAGAACAAAACATTTAAAATATTCTATAGCTAGGAAAATCAACCCAAATTTGAACTGGGTGCCCAGATGAAGGGTAGATGCCAAATTATGAGACACAACTGATTTTGAGATCAGGAAAAGGTACAAAGGCCACAAATGGTAACATAGGGCCCATGTAAGCTAAAAAATGATTGAAGAAGAGAAATAATAAAGGAGCAAACTTAGAAAGAAGGGCTTACCTTCAGTTTTGAAGAAATTGAATCAATACATGACTTATAATATTAATTTAAAGGTCCAATGAGTGTTAGAAGAGCGTGAAATTAATGTGAGAACCCATACATAATAAAATGGGGCTAAAATGATCATCTAATTATAGATTCTAACTTTTAGGAAAGTACAACCCTCAATAGGGTACAATTACAAAATCTTCAAGGGTAATTCTCTTGATTACAAAGACATAATTATAATTACATAATTTATTACATTAATCTTGTTAATATATCTAATCTCTAATTGTATTAGTTTATTTAATTAGAAGATTCCTATGGAATCCCTACATGTATTTTTTCATCTAGTCCAAGTGGGAGGAAAACTCATTTTATGTAATTCCTTTAATAAGGAAATTAGTTTATTCCTCCTTAAGATGATATCGACATGACTTGTCACACACACTAATGAATGGTGGCATTCATAGACTTGGGAGTTACATTCTAACTCCTCTCTCTCTCATCTCTATTTAAGAGATTCTCCTCTCTCATTTCTCACTATGCAAGGATGAAGGATGAAGTTATTGTAATGTGCATCTTGCTCTCTTTCTTTCTCTCTTTTCTCTCTTTAGGCTATGACCTCATTCATTATATGCAAAAGGGGTTTTTCTTAGTTTTCCTCTTTCAAAAACATTGTCTCTAGTGTTGATCTTGGAGATTATTGTTGCTTTTGGTGATAGTTCTTGATTCAACTTTCATTCATTGATTTATGGTAAAAACTCTTCCTTCTTGCTTCACTCTCTTGGATCCTTTCCTTAAATCACTTTCCATTTTTTGTATTTTCTAACATGGTTTCAGAGCTAGCTAAATCCTTGTTTTGAGTGTTGCATGAAGGTACCGTTTGAAGGATATCTCGGTTGAGAAGGAGAAATTATTTTTTGTTGATTGATATAATTATTGTTTGTGGGTTTTCTTTCAGTTTTTGCAAATCTAACATCTGGTTTTGTAACTAGTTCTAGATGGCTTGCCGCCAGATCTAAGTTTATTTATCTCTATTTCAAGTTTTTAAGATGTAACCTCACCCTCTGTCGGGAAACCGCAATGGTTTTCTATTTCATGCATGTTTTGTGCTAACGTTTCTTGCAACATTATTTCATAGTTGTTCCTTGCATTCACCTTGCTAAAATCTGTATATGTAACATTTTTTATTGCAGGATTCATTGTAATCTATATTTTTCATCTGCAAGTTAATTTTGGTGTTTGATTTGCAGGTTCTGTCATTGTTTATATCTTTGTCTTAATTTTTTTTTAACATTATTCTCAGTCATTCTTGTAATCTTCTCCTAAGGCTTATTCATATTTGTTATACTCTATTATTTATTTCTCTGTTCATATTCATTGCCTTCCTGTAGTTTCATGGTCCACGAAAGCATAGTTTGTATTTGTTGGTTTACCTCAATAACACTTGCAGACTGACATTACTTTAGTCTTTCTTATATAAATGTTTTATCATTATATTCAAACGTAGTTATTTATAATCTACTGTTATTATAAATTTTGTTTGTAATAATTTAAGGTTTAGCAATAATAAAATTCTATTATAGTTGAAAACATTAAAAAAAAAAATTTTACATCAGCCTTAACACTTCCTACTTAGACTCCCTTCCTTTGACCCAAATCATTCCATACTACTCATTCTATCTTTTTCCCTTCCTTCTTTTCACTTGCGCAACCTCTCCCTTCTCTACTCTCGCGGCTCTTTTATTCTTGCTATTAAAAAACCTTTTTTTTGTATGCCTTCTCTTAAATACAAGACAAAAATAATTTTTTTTGTAAGTTGCACTGGGTTGTGCTTACTTCAATTGATTTTTATCAACTTGTTCCATTTGTAAGTTGGACTGGGTTGCACATACTACAGTTGATGTTTATCAACTTCTTCAATTTGTAAGTTGCACTGGGTTGCGCTTACTTCAGTTGATGTTTATCAACTTATTCCATTTGTAAGTTGCATTGGATTGCACTTACTTTAGTTGATGTTTATCAAATTATTCCATTTGTATGTTGCACTGGGTTGCACTTACTTCAGTTGATGTTTATCAACTTGTTCCATTTGTAAGTTGCACTGGGTTGCACTTACTTCAGTTGATGTTTATCAACTTGTTCCATTTGTAAGTTGCATTGGATGTGCTTACTTCAGTTGATGTTTTTGATTAAGGTAACAACAAGTTTTGAAGGGACCCTGAAACCCTTTACATAATAGCAGAAAGATAAGCAGGAAACAACAAGAAAAACAATGAGCTATCAAGCATGATAGCACACCGAGAAAGGGCTAAAACCCAGATCGAGCATTAGAGTTCAGAATAAAATGAAGAAGCACAAAAGGTAGCAAAAAACTCCCAGTAGATGAAGATAAAAAAACTTCCACCACCCAACAACTTCCAGCCAAACAACTAAACATTTTCCATCTGGTCTTCTAGCATTTGAACTTCGACCATCTAAAGTTCCAGGCACTGGATCAAATCCCTCAGCTTGGTAATATCTTTGGCCTAGATGTCAGTCTTCCTTTTTGTGCTTGAGCGTGTCCTAGTTCTAGGACCTGAAATCTAAATTTCTTGGGGGTCTTCATTCTCAATCTTAACCTTGTCATTGTAGTTACCCTCGAGAAGATTATACAGAGAATTCAGATTATCCACAGAGTTTTTCATGCGAATTTTGCTAATGTTAGCAAGTTTTTTCAGAAGTGATTTGTTGTTGTTTATCTTATCAGTAATATTTTTAAGCCTGTTATCGACCAGAATGCTTATCTTTTTATCCATGTTGTTAGCCTTATCAAACACATCATTACCTTGCTGATACATAACTGAGTCATTGCGCATTTTGTCCACAATATCGTCCAGCAAAGAAATTCTATCTTCCATACTTTTATGGTTAGCTTTCATCTAGTTCATGTCATCCTGAATCCACTTATCCATATTGTAGCTATTCTTCGCTTTGTTTCTATCCATTTGAAGGAAGGTAAGAGAAGCCATCCTTTTAACATTGACCTCCTTCTCATGGAGCTCATCATTAAGGCTTCTATTTTTCTAATCTTTCTTCACCTCACCTTTATCACTCAGGGTTTCATGGTTGTGCTCATCATTGGCATCTTTAATAGTTTCTTCATCAGGGACAGTGGTCTCCTCTTCATTCATCCTAGAAAAATCCATTTATTCCTCCATATTATGGGGGATATTACAATCTTGGTTTTGTTCCTCCACCTCAACAGTTTTACCATCGCTATTCTAAATATAGATATTCTTATCCCCCGACTCCCTATTAGAATCCTGATTATCATGATCCTGCTCCATGTCCACCTCATTATTGGTAGTGATATCCTCGATGTAGGTGTCGTTTATATTGTCAATTTCAACCGTGTTCTCTATCTTCTGGTCTTCCTCTTTCTAGCCTTTACCCTCCAGCTGCTAAACTTTACTATTTTTAGTATTATCATTTTTGCTTGGGTTTATCATGAAACCCTCATCCTCAGAAGAGACAACATCTTGATCATCGTCTGTCTTCATGCCCTCAATATCATCATAGATAGATAAGGAGATATTAGGCTCAACAGGGGTATTACGACTTTTTTTAGCTTTCATCTTACTAGGGCTCTTACCAGTGGGCGTATTCAAGCTCTTCCTTTTAACATTCTCAATGCTCTTGGGGATAGGGTCAGGGATATTATCTTTAATATAATCCATTATCAGCAACATAAGACCTTCATGTAGAATAGGGGAAGACTTTTCCCTATGATCAATTATGCTCTGGTTGAGTGAACTTAAAAGATAGAAGGGAAAACAAACCCTAATTTCATGATGAAAGTGATTTGCCAAGACAAAGTGATAGTTGTATACCTTAGATAATCTGTCGTCCAGGGTAAAATATTCCATGATTTCCCTTATCACAAATGCCCAAATTCGTTTAATATTAGACAAATTGACATAGTCCAGTTTGTTCTTCACCAGCATTGCCCTTTCCTCGTCTGTTTTGGGGAATTTTTTGTACCCTTTGTTGCCCTCTTTTTTATCTTTAATAAATTGCATTCCCTCCATTGGAAGGCCCATGATATCAGCCAAATAATCCAGAGTAAGCTTAACAGATTTTCCAAGGATATTCACTTTACCATTATCCCACCCATTGACAAAGGCCTTCGTAATATCTTTGTTGTTACCATGAAGGCGCTTCAAGTATCTGTGGACTTTGCTCTTCTTGAGAATGATCCACACTTCTTTTTCATTCCTCCAACTACAAACTGTTGGTTCTTCTCTCTTCAGATCACCCCCCATATCTTCAATCTCTTTAGTCTTTGTGTAATCTCCCTCGCACTTTTGTTTCATACTAATATTCTGTAGACTATAGTTGTAGATTTTAGTGAACACAGAGTTATTAATGAAAACCCAGTTAACTTGTGTATAAAGGAAGTAAGCACAAATGCTACCAATCCTGAGGTAGAAGGTCATCATCGTACCCCAGGTCATATCATCATTAATCAAAATGATTAATGCGATTAATGTCACCTATTTTGTGATTGAGCCTATCATAATTGAGCAATGATTCCACTTCATCATTGATTTTAGTGTTCCCGTGCCACTTGAGGGTGATGTCATTTTTAACTCCCAAGTTAGCAAGGCTATCTGCCACTTGGTTGGTTTCCCTGAAATTATGAGTTGCATAGCAAGAAGAAAAATTTGATGCAATATTTTTTATCTTATCGATAATGTGTTCAATTGTCCAGGACGCCTTACAAATGCCTTTAATATTATTGATAATTTTTAAAGAGTCACCTTCCAGCCAGACTTTTCTGCATCCCATTTCATCTGCCAGCATAATAACATTAAGAGATTCCATAGCCTCTTCCCTATGATTGGATTGGGTTCCCAAAGGGGTAGCAATAGCACCTGTTGGTGCTATTTCTTGTCCTAAATATGCCTTGTAATTTTCATAAGGTCTCCTATCATTAGTACTGTCAAGGGCTTTGAAATTGGTATTCAAATTGTTTTTATACCTCTGTAAAGTGTGCTCAGACCCTCAACCTAATTGAAAATGGTCAAAAGTGACTAAAAACCCTAAGTGCCTCGGTCGGTTCTATTTTTGTGTTACTTTTTCGGTCACTTAAGTCATATTAAGTCATGTGTTTGTGTTGAATGGGTTGCTTTTTGCCAAAAGATTGTATCATCCTAACCACTTTAATAATTCCTAAGTCCCGCTATGTAGGTCCCTTTTACGTCATCCCCTTATGTATCATGCAAGTTTGAAAAGATCGGACGGCGCGCTTATTCGCTTATATCAAAGATGCTCAACATCTAACGTATAAACGAACAAGCGGAGGCGATGCGTGTCCTTGGTGGGGCCGAACTGTTGAAAAGGCGTTCTGTTAAATAGTGCACAAGTTTGAAAAGATCAAACGGACCGCTTGTTCGCTTAAAGGAAAAGTGCACGACATCTAACATATTAGCGAATAAGCGGTGATGACACCTGTCCGGGGAAGTATGTGGGTCCAATTGCAGACGAGTATGAAAGGTGTTAAAACCCAGAAAGATCTGATGGTCAGCTTATTTGCTTATATCCAAGATGCATGACATCTAATAAGTAAGCAAATAAGCGGTGATGACATCTGGCAGTTGGTGGGCCCAGGCATTCAAAGCTAGCGAAGGTTTAAAGTCTAGTTTAGTTGCTTCATATCTAATGGCTCGCTTGTCCACTTATATCCAAGATGCTCGACATCTAACGAATAAGAAAATAAGCGATTAAGCAGTGGCAACACGTGTCCTCAATCGATAGTTGTTTTCGGGAAAGTAAGATAGTCGTCAGATGTGAAGGATGATGCCCAGAATCGACAGTTCAAATTCAAAGTTGATAATACAAGTTGCAGAGAGCCATTAAGCCGTGAAATTGAAGTTGGTGAATTAAATATAGAATGTGTGATAACTCCAGTTGAATTTAATTCAAAAGACTGATTTGATTGAGGCCGTAAATTGATTAATCCGACTGTAGTCTGAATCATTCACCAAAACCATTTGAGCAAAGACGGAATTGCGAAGAGAACCAGCCTCACGCGACTTCTGTGCAGAATGGGTAAGCTCACTGATTCACTACCATTCAAATTGAGATAGAGTTTGCAATTCAGAGAAGGTTTTAGAGCTCTTGTTTCAGAATCTGGTTCTAGTATTGATAGAAAACCCTTAGAATGGCCCCTAGAGTTGAAATTTTGGGACAGGTCGATTACCAGAAATGAAACGTTAGGGAAGATTTATTGCAGCAGTTACCATTGTCCTGAAGGGATGCCACACAAGCTAAGAAGGCAGTACCACAACATCCCCGCTTCAGAATTGGGGATGGGTTATATGATTCAGGAAGGTGGGCAAGAGATGCTACTACTAGTTTAGATGCCCTTACCTTGTTTAGAGCAGCTTATAGTTAGAGAAAGGCCCCCACCCCGGACTGTAATATTTGGGAACTAGATGTTGGAAAGTTAATAGCACCTAGTGTATTCATGGACACTGATTTTCTCATTCTAATAGCAAACACTTATGATAAGGTGTCTAGGGTTGTTAGAGACACCCGGGGAAATATAATACCGACTGTATCAACAGATGAAATCAAAAGAATTTTCAAGCTGACTGACACTTCCCAGAATATGGATGATATTTACCTCGAATATTTCAAAGAAACATACAATAACCAAAGGGATTATTACAGAGGTGAAGTAGTGAAGGGGTATGCTAGAAAAATAGGAGATTTGGTTGTAATAGGACTAGGAACCCCCGAACCATTCAAAGTGGATCTTTTCATTGGCAAGGCCAGGAAAATGTACAGTTCCCTGTGCAATATTTTTGGGATAAATGAAGAGACGGACATGCCAGTCCATATAATGTTGATGGTTGTTCAGATTCTGCATCCCCACTTGTCAGTAGTGTTCGATTATGCATCCTATATTGCTCAGGAGATGCATGATGGTTTTTCAGGGATCAAAGATGGCAATATACAAAAGCCAATGGGTTGGTATTCCCTCATGATGCATATGTTCTTATTTAATAGTGCAGACTTCTTTGAAGAAGAAATGGAATTGGAGAGATTCCAAGATGATGAAGAATTGCATGTTTAGATGTGGAGTGCAGATTTGTCCTGGGATAGAAAGAATGCAAGTTATGTATACTTTGACAAAGTTTTTGCAACCGGACTTAAGTCATTACTAAGCAACCAAAATGCAAGAGTTCATAATGAGGTAATGATGCTTTTAAGGCCTATGGAGTATGCCCCTGAGTTGAAATTGCTCACAACTGGGGAGATTTGATATTGTACCCTTTTGCCACATTGATTAGGGTTTATGGTTTTAGAGGTGTTCCTTATGTGCTACCCTACAGAGTCCCACTCAAAATTGGGATAGCAGAAATCATAAGACAATTAGGTGGGCTGCAGGAGGAAGCTTTGACCAGAAAGAT
>MU228071.1:3885040-3902794 GCA_018584345.1 Thuja plicata
ACTATGCCATGATTTCAATGAGATTATTCTAGAAATTAAAATTAATCTATTGCAAAATGAGATTATTCTATATGAGATTATGAACTAAGAATGTAGCAACAATTTAGTATTCTAACAATGCATATGATTAGAAATTCAGGAAGGGTTTGAATGGGAAATGGGAGTTCTTTTATGGACTAGATAGAAAAGCCAGTTTAAAATAGAAAGCTTTCTTTAAAATAAAACAATAAATTGTTCTCCCTTTGCTTTAACTGTTTTCTTTCTCTTTAAAGCACAGTTAATTAAAGAGAAGTTTCCAATTATGAACTGAAGAGAAGATTTTGTTGACAATATTTAATTAATTAAATAAATATGACCTCATAATTGTTTTTTCTCAATTATCTAAATAATTAAATTCAATTACTGAAAATGAGGATATTTATTTAATAATTAAATATTATTTAATTCCTTTTTATGTATTTTAGCTAAAAGAGGTGAATTTAATTTAATTAAAGTGCTAGGACTTTATAATTAAATTAATTCAATCATAGGGTTTGTTTAGCCAATTGATATTTAGGAATTAAATATAATGTATGATTAATGCAGATTTAGGATTTTCTACATTTGACACTTAGGTCGCGTAGAGTCAGTCAGAACTCAGAATTGCCTAGTACAATAGGACTTTGATGATCTAGAAGAGTGACAAATGCAACAAAATTGGTTAGGGTTGCAAGATGCCAATTTTGGGGTGTTACAATACTGAACTTCAATAGAGAGATTTTGATTGGGAAACTAACTACCTTTGAGGCTAGGAGATTTTGTATCTTAAGTTGAGTCAGCATTCAAGGCGACTGTGCATAGAAACAAAAAGACCTTATCAGGAATTGTGAGCACCAACAATAGTGACTTGAGAGAAGAACTTGGAGAGTATGCTGATGAATGGGAACAAATACAGGAAGAAGAAAGAAATCTAGATGAATTTGTGGCCCTGATCACCATAAGAGAAAAGAGAGGTAAGGGTAAATTTGAAGGAAAGTTACCTTTGAAATGTTTTCCATGCAACAAGATATGTCATTTTGCATCTCGATGTCCTAAAAGGGTTCCAAAGCATAAACATAAGTTTTAAAAATCTAAGTATTCAGAGGACAAGGAGTGTTATTATGCTAGTGAAGGTGTCTCTGATGATGAAGTTGTTGACTATGATGAGATTAGAGTTGTTGTTATTAAGGATGATGAACCTATACATGAAGAAATAGCCTTAGTATCTCGTGTTGAAAACAAATATGAATGGATTATAGATAGTGGTTGTTCACATCATATGGCTGGAGTTAAAAATAAGTTTGTTAATCTGAAAAGATATGATGGTGGTATTCTGAGATTTGGTGGCAATACTCCTAAGCTTATCATTGGAGTTGGATCTATTTCTTTGGATGGAAAAACTAATACTGATAATGTATTGCTTGTTGATGGACTTAAGCATAATTTGTTGAGAATTGGACAACTAGTGGACAAGGGTTATCAATTGAAATTCATTGATTGAAAATGTTCTATCATAAGTAAATCAGGAGACTTGATCACATCTAGTACTAAATCTAGAGGTAATGCATTTGAATTGAATACATCTGAGGTTTCTTGTTTTATTGCGAAGGTTGATGACAGTTGGTTATGGCATAGAAGATTTTGTCATGTTAACTTTGATAATATTGTGAAGGCAAGTATGACTAATGCAGTAAGAGATCTACCTAAGATTGTGAAACCATCTAACACTATGTGTAGAGAGTGTGTTATGGGGAAGCAGACCAGAAACAGTTTTAAAAGAAAATCTTACTCTGTAAAAGGGAAGTTGGATCTGGTACATACAAATCTATGTGGTCCCACAAGAACAAGCTCTTACTATGGTGAAAGGTATTTTATACTATTTGTTGATGAATTTTCTAGGATGATGTGTGTTTCATATTTGAGAGAGAAATATGAGGCATTTGACAAATTCAAGATATTCAAAGCAAAAGTTGAGAATGAATCAGGCTTGAAGATAAAATGTTTGAGATCATATAGAGGTGGTGATTTTACTTCAGAGTTGTTTAATACTTACTGCGAAGAGCATGGAATATACATACATATATTTTCTCCTAGGACACCACAACAAAATGGGATAACAGAGTTAATGAACATAACAATATTAGATGCTGACAAAACTATGTTGCTAGAAGGAAATGTATCACATGTTCATTGGAGAGAAGTTGTTGGTACTGATGTGTACACCTTGAACAAAAGTTTGATCAGAGAAGGTAAAAGTAAGACTCCTTATGAATTATGGTTTAATCATACACCTACTGTAAAATACTTCATAATATTTGGAAGTAAATGCTATATCAAAAGAGATGATGAGATAGGGAAGTTTGATGCTAGAAGTGATGAAGGTATCTTCCTTGGTTATTCATACTCCTGTTGTAAACTACTTTAGGATACTTGGAAGTAAATACTATATCAAAAGAGATGCTAAGATAGGAAAGTTTGGTGCTAAAAGTGACGAAGGTATCTTCCTTGGTTATTCTACTAAGATAAAAGCTTATAAATGTTTCAATATGAGATTATGGAAGTTTATTGAAAGTGCTAATGTGAGGATAGATGAAAGGTTTCAGATTCAAGAGAGAATGTATGACTGGGGTCAGATTGCAGAGCTTAAGGAGGTCACTGCTGATCCTACAGGACCTTTGGAGATTGATAATGAGATCAAAGTTTGTCAAGATGAATCAAATGAGCTTACTAAAACTCATAAGACTCCAAGGTATGTTAAGAAGAACCATCCTGAAGATCAAATTATTGGCATTGCAAATAGAGGAATGATGAAAAGATAAAAAGTAAGAGATGAAATTTGTTTGATTTCTCAAGTTGAACTGAAATCTACTGTTGAGGCATGTAAAGATGAATCCTGGACTAAAGCTACGTAGGAAGAATTAGAACATATAAAGCAAAAAAAACACTTGGAAATTGGTTCCAAGGCCTAAAAACAAGAATGTTATAGGAACTAAATGGGTTTTCAGAAACAAAATGGATAAGGAAGGAACAATGGTAAGAAATAAGGCTAGACTGGTTTGTAAAGACTACTCGCAACAAGAAGGGATAGACTTTGAATTGAGATTTTCTCCTGTTGCTAGGTTGGAAGTAGTGAGATTATTTCTTGCTTATTCTGTACATAAAGACTTTAAGGTATATCAGATGGATGTGAAATCCGCATATTTGAATGGAGATTCATAGGAAGAGGTATACAATGAGCAACTTGATGGATTTAATTTGACAAAAGATGAAGACATGGTTTTCAAGTTGAAGAAAACATTGTACGGACTTAAACAAGCACCGAGAGCATGGTATGCAAGACTAGACATGTATCTACTTTGTCTTGGTTTCAAAAAAGGTAATGCAGACGGTAATTTATACTTGAGAACTAGTGAAGATGGAATTCTAATCATAGAAGTTTTTGTTGATGATATCATTTTTGGAGGTAATGATGAAATGAGTAAAACGTTCTCTAAAGAGATGGAAAATGAATTTCAAATGTCAATGATTGGTGAGATGAAATTTTTCCTTGGTTTGCAATTTAATCACAACAAGAATGGCATTTTTATATCTCAGACCAAGTTATCTTAAGGAAATATTGAAGAAATTTGGAATGGAAGATTGTAAACCTGTTGGGACACCCATGGTGACTAGTTATAAACTTACTAATAATGATGAAACTCTGAGTATTTTCCAGACAAAGTACAGATCAATAATTGGAGGTCTACTATATCTAACTCACACTAGACTAGATATTTCCAATGCAGTTGGAATTATGGCAAGATATCAAGTAGGTCCTAAAGAGACACACCTTGCTGTTGTGAAAAGAATTTTTAGATACTTGAAAGGGATAATAGAGTATGGACTATGGTATGAAAAATCTGATGACTTTATTTTACATGCTTATACTGATGTTGATTGGGCTGGTAGTGTGGATGATAGAAAAAGTACAAGTGGAGGAGCATTTTTCCTTAGAAAAGGGGTTATTTCATGGTTAAGTAAGAAGCAGGATTGTATAGCTCAGTCTACTACTGAATCTGAGTATGTTGTTGCTGCTATAAATTACACATAGGTTGTTTAGATGAAACAAATGTTGAAGTACATTGAAATAATTTTTGAAGAACCACTGGTTATCCATTTTGATAACACTGGAACAGTGAATATGTCGAAGAATCTTGTAATGCATTCAAAGAGTAAACATATTTCTATTAAGTATCATTTCTTGAGAGACAAGGTAGCAGAGAAGGAGATCATGTTAGAGTATGTTAGCATAAAGGAACAAATAACATATATATTTACAAAACCTTTTCCAAAAGATGATTTTGAGTATCTTAGAAGCATGCTTGGGGTGAGATCCCCTACCTATGGTAATTAAATGATGCAGGAATGCATCAATCTAGTGGCTTTTAGAGCTATTATATCATTTTCTAGACTTGATGCATGGATCTACTCCTCAGGGGGAGTGATCACAGGAACACTACAGAATATATTTGGGTGATTTTTCACTTGGTTGTTAAAAACATGAAGATTTTAAAAAGCTACACCTTGTAGAAAAATGAAGAAGAGTTATGGCACCATTTTCCATTGTTTTTAAAGGGGGAGAGATTCTATGGGAAAATACCTACTATTTTAGGGAGAGTTGTGTCAAGGATATTGAGAATATTGTATTGAGAGAGAGTACTTTTGGGTTGATGGATTTTCCCATATGTTTCCATCAATGCCAAAGGGGGAGATTGTTGGATGATATTGGAATTGGATACTATTGATGTTGCTGGCATTCATGCTTTTCACTAATGTCAACATATGTTTATGTGGAGGAAGAACAGGCTGGTTATTATTGTTGTATGATGACTGACTGAAGTGTACATATACTGTACGGATGAATCAAAATGAGAAAAGATGGGTATATCTAGAAGGATGTATGATGATCTTAATTCTAAGGTCTCTTGGCTTAATATTGCATATTGGACGAGTTAAAAATGGCTTGGCGAAGACTGGTTACTTGACTATGACAGTGATGTTTGATAGAGCGAGTCTCTGTGTTTTGAGTATATCTTAAAGGCGATGATGATTCAGGTTATGCAAGCTTAAGGGATGACAAATACATGTTCATGAATGTTTGTTATGGGTCGCAATTCGTATGATTTTTGATGATGTCAGTTGTGGCGTGTATTCTGGAGGAGACCTATTTGGAGCCGACTTCAGAGTTGTAGCATGTATTGTAGATTGCGAGTGTGGATTACGAATCTTGGATTATATCTGATATATTTTAATTAATGTATACTTGTTATGGGTCCCATGTGTATATTGGCAAGGGGTTAAATAATTATTTGTATATTGGAAAAGATTAATTGGATGCCCTAATCAATTATTGTAATAGGGTTTATATGAGAGATCTTTTCTTTTGAAAAGATGTGTGTATCTATGAAGAGAAGGTGATTAATAGAGATGAAGAAGTGTGGAAGATGCAAGCTTGATTGTATGTTGGATGTAGAAAAGAGGATATGGTTATTATATTTCATTGGAACTGACCAAGCAAAGATAATTGATATCAGACAGTTCACTGGATTGTATATTTCTATATACGCTTGTGTTTCAGACTAGAAGTCCTTGAGGGTGGCATTAACCTTCTTTTGGAAGTGTGCTTGGGAAGTGATCCCACCATTGTTCTTGACTCCTAACAGGGTCTTCCCTTTAACAGGGACTGTGTACTGTAATGTTGTAATAACCTCCTAACAAGGATAATCTTTTAATAGGGATACCATACTCTTAGTACATTATTTGTGAGTGTTAATTCCCACTGGGGTTTTACCTTTAACAGGTTTCCTCGACAACAAAGGATTGTGTTATTGTGTTGGCATTTACTGTGTTATCATTTGGATGAAAGTTTTGTTTACAAAGTTTAATGTTTATTAATTTGTTTCACAACTGATTCACCCCCCTCTCAGTTGTGTTGGTGGACTGTTATTCCTAATAATAATGACATAACATAGCCAAATGTAACCTCACATACAAGAGATATACCATCATACCTACACAAAGGGTGGATGTAGAGACTTAGGAGCATAAGTGTCATCACATAGAACAAGATGATCGATGCAGAGTCGAGCAATCCTTTCACAAGATAAGGAAGCTCTATAATGCCCTCGATCAATACCCAATGGACAACTAAGCTTAAACTATACCATCGATCAACATCCTATTTGTTAATCAACTGATGGAGATGATGAAGACCAAGTGATAATAGGTATACATGTTTGTAGAATGGTTATATCAGTTGTTATTTTGCCATTGATGTCAAGCAATTGATTACTACTTTATATTGAGTTACCATATCATAAGAAGGAGAAGTTAAATGGGTGAGAAATACATATCAGACAATGATGAAGTAATGTTGATATAGTTGTTTGCTACTATATATTTGATGTTATCAAGTTGGTATATTTAATTGATTAAGTCAGAGATTGTAAAGAGTTAAGTTATGACTGAAAAGAGTTACTCTACCAAACTAGACATAGTCAATCACTATAGAGTTGTGTCAGTTAGTTTCGGTTATCGAGCACTGAGAATGAGTTAGGCACCGAGTAGTGAATGAAGTAGTTACCAAGTTGCAAGGAAAGTTATTGAGTATAAGATATTGATTGAGAATGATGATACGATCAAATTTAATACGGGGCTATGATGATCTGGATGTTGATAAGGATTCAATGAAGTTTGTTAGAAGATCTACGAGCGAGAAAATTCAATGAGAAGATCTAAGGTGAAGATTAAGTGGTTAAACCTAATTATTAGAGTTCCACGAAAAAGTTCAAGTTACGAGGTAAAAGTTAAACAGTTTATCGAGATGAGATTTGTGAAGAAGATGATCTAACTAACAAGAGAAAATAATGGAAAATTTAAGAAAATATATTAAGAGGAAAAAGTTTGACTATATAAATAATGAGAACTAATGAGAGAAGAGATGCTGGCGAGTTGAATTGAGAAGTCGAAGAAGCTAGAGTACAAAGTTATCGAGCAGAGAAGAGAAGCATAAAGAGCAGAATCTACAGTCTAGAGAAAAGACAAATGGAGTATGCAATGCCAGTATTCATGTGAGCATAAAGGATCTGAACCAAGCAAAGGTAGTTGCTATATTTACAGATGAAAGTTTTACTGTTGCTTATTAGCATTTGTAACAGAGTAAATCTCTTAACCAAGTGGATTTAACAGTCCTATTTATAAATCCTAGAAGTAGGTGACATTCTAAAAGAGTGTTTAAAGATGTCTAATAAGGACACTCCTAATAGGGTGAAGATCTTAATAGAGCTAAGGTAAATCCCATAACAGGGTCACATCTACCAAATGTGTTTGTAATCTTTAACATGATAAGTTCTTAATCAAACATACTTTAGAAGGGTGCATTTTTATTGTGGGTCACAATTCCCACAGAGGTTTTTACCTTATTGGGTTTCCTCGTTAAATATGGTGTTAACTGAATTTGAATGATTGATTTTCATATTATAAGATGCATGGTTGTTTAAGTTATTAAAGTAACTTGGTGAGTTGGTCATTGTTGTATTTAGTTCTACCGAGTGAATCAGTGAGCTAAGTTTTAAGTATTTAAGTTGGATTTTGTCTGATTCACCCCCCTCTCAGTGGACCAACAATTGGTATCAGAGCTAGGTTCTCTAAAGTGTTAAGTTTAAAAGGACTTGAGCCAAGATCTAAAGATGTATAAGAGGGAAGCACCAAAGTTGAATAGGTAACATTTCTCTACATGGAAAAGCAAACTGAGATTGCATGTGTCTAGTATAGAAAAGAATGAACTTCATTTTCTTGATAATGCATATGTTGCACCTACAACTGCGCCTTTGACACTTAATGAGAAAATACATAAGAAAGAACACATACAAGTCATGATTGAGATTGATTATATGCTTACTGACCAAGAATATGATGAACTTGATGGATGTACTACTTGGAAACAAATGTGGGATAAGCTTATTTTGACCTGTGGTGGAGATCAACATGTTCAGAAGGAAAAAGTAGAAAGTTTGAGAGGTAAATTTGATTCAATGAGAATGAAAGGAGAAAACATAATACAATACAACACTAGACTTAAGGAGATTGTTAATTCTATCAGAGGAGCTGGTGGACCCATAATAGAAGAAGATGTAACAAGAAAAATATTGAGAACCCTGCTACCAAGTTATGTTATTCAAGTATCTTCTATACAAGAGTTGAGATCCATTCCCAAGATGAATGTTTCACTCAATGCTACTAGTGGTAAGCTGGTTGCATTTGAGATTAGTAATTTTGATAATAGTCTACCTGCTATATCTAAGATTGATTACGCATTTAATTCATCTTTGAAGATTGGAAGTTCTAAGGACTCTAGAGATAGTGATGGATATGTGAGTAGTGCTAGTGAGAGATTTTACAACTGTCAGAGTGGTTTGGAAGAATCATTTGCTGATGAAATGAGAAAATAGTTTGAAATGTCAATGATTGGAGGGATTAGTTTCTTTCCAGGTCTACAGAAACAACAAGTTACAGAAGGGATCTATATTACACAAGCTAAGTATATCAAAGATATCCTCAAAACTTTTGGTTTGAAATATTCCAAGCCTGTTGGAACACCGATGATCACATGATGTAAACTGTCAAAAGAAGATGAGACATTAGAGGTGGATAATACTCTTTACTAATCCATGATTGGTAAATTTTAGTATGTTGTTCATAACAGACTTGGTATAGTACACATAGTTGGGATTGTTGCAAGATTTTCTTCTAATCCTAAGGAAACACATATGTCTGTAGTTAAGAGAATTTTTAGATATTTGAAAGGCACTGAAGATTTTAGTTTATTGTACAAGAAAGGAGGTACTTTTGATTTGTAAGTCTACACTAATGCAAATTGGGCTGGAAATATTTATGAAAGAAAAAGTACTGGTGGAGGAGCATTCTTTCTAGGTGAAAGATTGGTCACATGGCTAAGCAAGAAGCAAAGTTGCATTTCACAGTCTAGTGCTGAGGCATAATATGTTGTTGTTGCCATGAATTTTGTAAACATTGTTTGGATCAAATAACTAGTTGAAGGTATGCTAGAGATTATCTCATATCCTATAACTATTTTTTGTGACAACACAAGTGCTATCAACATATCAAGGAACCCAATTATGCATTCAAAGGCCAAGCACATTTCTATCAAGTATCACTACTTGAGAGAACAAGTTCAAGAGAAAAATGTGATATTGGAATATGTGAATTCAAAGGAACAATTGGCTTAAATATTTACAAAGCCATTACTGAAAGATGCTTTTGAGTATCTCAGAGGTAGACTAGGGGTTCTTTCCCTATCCAATATTCACTAAGACCACGAGGCATGCTGCATCAATTCTATACTTTATTAGAATATCTATTCTTGAATTGATGTTAGTATGACACACTTTAGGTGATTCATGAAGTTGTGTGGGTATTTTTGTATGCAATAAATATTTGTACATGTAAGGTATAATCTACTGCTGAAACAAGTTTTCAGGAGTATGATTTTTTGACATTGTTGTCAAAGAGGGAGAGAATGAATTGACGACATTTATCCATAAGGGATATATTGATGAAAGAGGAAGAGAATGAATTGCTACTATTTACTCATGAAGGAGAATCAATATGTATGCTACAATATTAGAAGATTTTTCCAAGAGGGAGAATAGTTTGTTGATCAGAAAGCAATGATTGAATCAGAAACAAAACTATCAACTCAAAGGGAGTAATGACAGAGGTTGACAGTATTGAGAGTTATCATCATCAATTGCTATAGTAATACTATAGTGTTTCCATCAATGCCAAAGAGGATATTGTTAATCAATTGATGGAGATAATGAAGACTGAGTGATAATAGGTATACATGTTTGTAGAAATGGTTAGATCAGTTGTTATTTTGTCATCGATGTCGAGCAATTGATTACTGATTTATATTGAGTTACCATATCATAAGAAGGAGAATTTAAATGGGTGACAAATACAAATCAGACAACGATGAAGTAATATTGATATAGTTGTTTGCTACTATATATTTGATGTTATCAAGTCGGTACATTTGATTGATTAAGTAAGAGATAGTAAAGAGTTGAGTTATGACTGAAAAAGTTACTCTACCAAGCTAGAAAGAGTCAGTCGGTATAGAGTTGTTTTAGTTATTTTTGGTTACTGAGCACCGAGAATGAGTTAGGCACAGAGTAGTGAACGAAGTTAGTTACCAAGTTGCAAGGCAAGTTACCAAGTACAAGATATTGGTTAAGAATGATGATAAGATAGAATTTAATACGAGGATATGATGATTTGGATGTTGATAAGGATTAAAGGAAGTTTGTTAGAAGATCTACGAGCGAGAAAATTCAATGAGAGGATCTAAGGTGAAGATTAAGTGGTTAAACCTAATTATTAGAGTTCAAAGAAAAAAGTTCAAGTTACAAGGTAAAAGTTAAATGGTTTACCGAGCTGAGATTTGTGAAGAAGATGATCGAACAAACAAGAGCAAATAATGGAAAACCTAAGCAAAGAGATTAAGAGGCAAAATTTTGTCTATATAAATAATGAGAACTTATGAGAGAAGAGATTTTGGCGAGTTGAATTGAGAAATAGAAGAAGCTGAAGTACACAGTTACCGAGTAGAGTAGAGAAGTAGAAAGAGAAGAATCTACAGTCTAGAGTAGAGACAAGTGGAGTATGCAATGCTAGTATTCATGTGAGCATAAAGGATATGACCCAAGAAAAGTTAGTTGCTATATTTATAGATCAAAGTTTTATTGTTGCTTATTACCATTTGTAACATAGTAAATCTCTTAACCGAGTGGATTTAACAGTCCTATTTGTAAATCCTAGAAGTAGGTGAAATTCCAAAAAAGTGTTTAAAGACCTCTAACAAGGCCACTCCTATCAGGGTGAAGATCTTAATAGATCTGAGGTAAATCCCTTAACATAGGCACATCTAGAAAATGTGTTTGTAATCTTTATCAGGATAAGTTCTTAACCAAGTGTACTTTAGAAGGGTACATTTTTATTATGGGTCACAATTCCCACAAAGGTTTTGCCCTTATTGGATTTCCTTGTTAAATCTAGTGTTAACTGAGTTTGAATGATTGATTTGAATATTATAAGATGTATGGTTGTTTAAGTTATTTGGTGAGTCAGTCATTACTGTATTCAGTTCTACCAAGTGAATCAGTGAGCTAAGTTTTAAGTATTTAAGTTTGATTTTGTCAGATTCATAACCCCCTCTCAGTGGACCAACACTAATGATGAAAACCTATCCACTATGTCTTTGATAAATGTTTGAAGGATAACCAGACATACCAAATACATCCTCGGTCTTTACAAATGCTCAAGGCACACAATGAATTCTCATTTATCTTGATGTTAAGTTTTACCCCATTAAATTATATATGCTATCACTTTCATTATACAACTCAATAATGGGTTACCTTGGTGACCACCTATGGGCCTCAACCCCCATTGAGAGCCACTCAAAAAATTGACTCTAACACCCCAAACCAAACTCATCTTTTTACTATGAACGAACCACACATAATGATACCCAGAAGGACCCAAACGACCATAATTCCCACCATGATCCATGGTGCACTCAATTGGTTCCAAACCACAAGTATGGATCTCTCAAATATCTTATCATACAATTGCATAACAATAATACCAATAATGCAATCCCTAAACAATTACACCAATAATTGCATTAACCAAGTCATAAAGTCACCTTTTGTAAAGACAACACAATTGTGCGCAAAGGCATGCTTAATTGGCTTCATAGACAAGATCATGAATCTCAAGATGGATCGTAATAAAAATACACATGTACTATCATCCTACCACATTCAAATGACCCAATTCCATTTCCAAAATATAATTTTCATAGTAAATCATCTTCAGACAAAAACTAGTCCTAGAGGTAATCTCTACTGACAAACCTGCAAAAACACCAAAAATTCAAACATGAAATCTTGCAAATCTAGAAATACCCATTGGTACCCCGGTGAAAAAAAACTCAAGCATCCAATAGAACTTACGTTTCATTCAAATATGAAGAAACATGTAGCATAACAGAATACAAAAACCACATTTCATAATAAAAATACATTGAAACCCAAATGGGTTTTAACTTGAACTAGATGAGTGTGGAACAACAATAAATCCATCCCACAAATCATGTACAAAAAACTTGAAGCAAGTTAATTGAGAACAAAGAGAGTTATGAGGTTTCCTACGTCGAAATGGAGAAAAACCCAAAAACACAAGAAATGCTCCAACACACCTTGAAGGTAAACAAAATTTTCGACAACACGAACCAATCAAACCAATAACCACAATTTTCTTCCAACAAAATCTCCCAAAGCAAAGAAATCAATTTTGTCCAATAGGTTTTGAAGAGGAATTTTTGGAATTCAACAAATGCCAAGAGAGTCAAAATCAACTCACTTTCAAATTCTAATGCCTTTTTTCAAATGGATCAAATAACTAAAATAAAAATACTTAAAATCAGTTAAGTCAAATTACCAATTTAAACCCCCCCAAATCTCCCAACATATCATTTATTTAATTCCCATTAAATGAAATAAATATACGTCGTATTTGTTAATAAATACCAAATTACCATATAAAATAACATTTTAATTTAAATATAAACTCAATTCCAACAACTGCGCATAACCCGACTGTGCACAAACACTTTACCTGTCTTCCACAATTATGCAAGAGTAATCTGTAGTTTACCTACAAGATAACCAATGGTATAAACAAATGCAAATAAAGATACATCGTCCAAACTAGGAACGATAATTAGGAGAAGTATCATGAAACGACCAATGTGACTATCTCCTGTGCCACTATCGAAGATAAAGACACACTCAGACCTATGAAGCTAGGTGGAGTTGATGTCTGGTACTTGTCATCACTATAACATATACACATCAAGTGGAGCTACTCCCATATAAACTAACCAAAGTGCACATATATAATAATTAACAACTAGAACTAACGAAGAAGATTTTTAATGACATAAGCTTTCTTATGTATTTGAATGTTAAAAAATCATCCCTTTCATATTTAATCCTTATTAAAAGCATCATACTAATCATCTTATTTAATCTATACATTTAAATAACATTTCATGAGAATAATGAGCATCTATCAAATCCCCAAACCAGATAATAATAAAGCATGATAAACTATAATATCTCAGTAACCACTAGCACAATCATCAATGGATCAACATGAAATCACATCAAAAACAATATAACCAAATATCCTCATAAAAATATTATATAAGCCAGACATCATCACATAACTTCATGTCACATCATCATAGAGTAATCATGCATATATGATCATCACTGAAATCACAAGTATAAACTACTATCCACATCAACAATGATATCTACACGATCAAAAGAATATAACTGTAACTGAGTGCATCACATGTATGCCAATGCAAAATAATAATATACGAATAGTCACGAAATAAAATAAATAGACTCTAGCTCTAATCATAATAAGGCAGTAACAAAATGCAAATACGTGAGACACAACAAAAATGTTGATAGCTTAGGTAAGACTCATTCAGAGACTAGAAGGTGATGAATGCCAAAAGAAGATTGGGCAGATCGAATATGCCATTTTTTACAATTTGGAATTAGCAAAACAAAATGGTACTACATAATGGAATGTTTTCAAACAAGGGTATTTAGATACAATACATTGATATCTTAGAAGTTGACTTCTTGATTACTCTTTGAGAGGAGAGACTTGTACAAACGATACCTATTTTGACCAAAATTCATAATAGAAAAGCTAAAATTACAAAGAAAATGATTATTAATCATACATAACTAAAATAACACTTATCTAAAGTGTTTATATATAAAGTGCAATTAGTTAATCTATGTGCATATAGATAACTTAACTTAATAATCATCAAAATGAACCCAAAATTAAATGAAAAATCACACTATGAATTGAATTGGAGTATTCTATCCTTGAATAGAAAGCTCACTAAGTTATTTGAAACAAAAAAGAGACTTAGTTGATAAGGTTTTGAACTTTTGTATTTCTTGTGTGCTTTTTGTTTGCTGGGTATCCGTGAGTCCCATGATTTAGTATAATGAATGAATGAATGAAGATTTTTAATGATGTCCACGAGACCATCGGTCTAAGGGACCATGAATCATAGCCCTTATCTAACTCTATAGTCTTTTCCATATCCGATCTCCTGCTGTAAATCTTGACAATCAAACTAGCAATCCACTTGATCTTATCCTCCTCAAATAAACTGTACATGTTGCCAGCCTTCAGGATGGCCTCGTACTGAGCCCGAATGTCCTCATAAGCCACACACTCGAAGAGAAACTGCCGTTTAGTTTTAATCACACCTTTGTCGCAGAACTTGCAAATCCCCTCCTCCCACTTCTCTTTAGGTCTTTTCCATCTACCTGTCTCACATCTGAGATGATGTGAGCACATTTGCAGTTGAGCCACCAAAAATCTAGGCTTACCTTTAATAGTTGCCCGTAGGTAGGTCTTATCCCCATGTTCATGGGAGGGGTTGAACACTTCTATATAATGAGTCTTTTTCTGACCCATGTTATTAGACTGCATGGTAGTCTAAAATTTACCCATGACAAACTTCTTTATTTCCACATTGGTATTTAGACAAACTTGTAGCTTGATGCTCCACGTGCTCAACCACTTTATGTTTTGTTTCATACAAGTCTTCTTCCTGCGAGCCAAACCTTCTTTCATCACAATTTTGGGCCATCGTTTGTTATCCATGTTTTCGAGTTTTTTTAAATAACTTATTAATCGAGTTATCGCTGCTGCCTCCAATAGGAAAATGCTAGCTTTTGCTAATAGAATTTCATAAGGCACCGAGGCTTTGACTTTGATACTGCTAGTGATGAAGTGATTTTGAATTCTCTATAACTGTCTCCACCCACACTTTGTCACGCTGCCCCCCAAAACCCCATAGCCGTAAAGAACAACCGACGTGACCAACAAACCAAAAGAGTTTTCTTAGTTTTCCAGTCCCAAAGCTCAACATTTTTGCATCTATTATGAAGTAGATAAGACGCTTTCCATCCTCCCTGTATCCTTTTTTCTCTACAAGTCTCCCAACTGAGCCTATAGGAACTTCTCCAATAAACATTTTTAGGTTAATATAAAGAAAGTAAGATTAGAAAGCTCATAAACATTCTTTAAAAGGAGAAGAAAGTACCTTTCAACCCAAACCCATCGAATTGCCAATAACTATAAATCATGACCATTACTAAAACTTAGTAAATAAAAGAAATATAATTATATATATAAAAAGAGATAAAGTACCTTTCAACTCAAACCCATGGGATTGCCAATGACTATGGGCCGTGACGAAGTCATAGTAATTATTATTATAAATAATAATATCAATAGCATCAAATTTGGTGGCGAAGACCTGCAATACTTCTTTTCTTGTTACGCAAGTATTTCTCATCTCGAATTGTCCTCACAGACTACTCAGGTGATGCTCTGTTTACTGAAAGAAATAAGAACGAAGAAAAATTGATTGGATTGGTCGATCTTAATAATGTTGTCTCGGAAGCAGTCTTCCGCTTTATTTAAAGCACAGTCATGGCGACGATTGGTAAGCGATTAAATTCGACACTTTTTCTGTTCTACATTTCTACTACCTTTACGCATATTTAGCTCATTAAATTGAAAGAAAAGCCCTAAAATTTCTCCACGTTTTCCCCCTTAAACATAGGGTTTAAGTTTATCAATGTAGGCTCTTTGGCATGCCAGTTGTTTGAACATTGTTTTGTTTTGATGCCAGTTGCGCGATAACTTGTAGGTTATTCTGAGTGTTTTAGTTCATTTTTAAAGAGAGTCTCGCAGGCAAATCTTTCTTAAAGTAATGTTTTAGCACAAATACATCTCTATGGGAGTAGTAGTAATATGTTTTCCAGGCAAAGCGAAATTTAGCTTAGGCAGAGTAAATTTTCAACAAGATTAGCTTTCAGGTAGCTAATTGATAACTATATGAGATGCGTTTATGGTATGTTTTTTTGGAAAAGTGAAATTTAGCATATGTGGGCTGATTCTTTCTGAAACTAACTTTAAGAACATGTTTAAGGGTGAATTGTGGCACGCCTTCTTTGGATTGAGAATTTTAATGTAGGCACAGTAATTTTTGACAAAATTTGTTTAGAAAGAAGCCGCACTGACTCTAGCTGAGGCCTGCTGTTCTAGAGCAATTCTTGGTGTACTATAATGCTGTTGATGCTTTGTGGTCCCTTCTGGCATTGACTATCTTACTCTAGTAGATGGGATGAAATTTTTTCTTCTTCTTTTTCTCATCTTAGCATTGCATCATGGTTAGAAATTCTATCTCAATCAAATAGCACACGGGGTTTCACTGGCTAAAGTTAGAAATGGTGGACACGTGGCTGATTGATAGTCCTATTTAGATAGTAGTACCATCGTGATAAGTGACCTTGACAGTTGAATTAAAATGATTAAGATTTGAGATTTCTCCAGTGCAGTATCTTTGACATGTTTTTTTTCTGGATTAAGCTTTGTTGAAAAATCAAACTTAGAAAAATACAGCCCTAATTTTTCCTAATAGGCACATCCTGCAGCGCCAGGGATGAGGACTCCTTGTAATATACTGCCACATTGATTTCAATAACATTTGCCATTTTGGTATATGAGATGGCTTTGTACTATTTAACGAACTGGTTGATACACATTCGCAAGAGCAGAGACTTGTGCTTGTTATCACTTCAAAAAATAAGTGTATGAAGAGTAAGACAGATGAATGGATATCAAACATTGGCCTAATTATTTGAAGGATGGTGCTACTAATATAAAGATGTGAAGGTGGAGAGGTCTGTAGCCAAATTTGAAATTTAAATAATCTTTTGGTATAGGGTGTGTAGATGATATAATTAAGCTCTTTGCCTGATCTGATTGAGTGCTGATTTCCATCTCTGCTCTGTGAAAATATATTTCTACTGAAAAATTGTCATATAAAGTTTTCAAAGCGTGGGTGAGGAAAGAAAAAATAGTTTTGCAACTGTCTATCTAAATTTCCGGAAAGACGTGATAATTTTGCAACTGGATTTTTTTTAAAATTTCAGATTTGTCAAGGAGCATCCAATGCCATTGTCTAGTCTGAAAAGAAACAAAGGAAGGAGAGAATTAGACTTTTTAGGAAGTATATAGAGTGGTTTTCTTTCCAGGAAACAAAGAAAGGAAGGGAACAGTGTTTTTGAATGACAGAAGCAAGTCATCAGGACTAAAAGTTTAGAATAACTGATGGGTAAAGGAAAAAGGGGTCTGGCAAGCAAAAGGTGAAAAGCTAAAGCCAAATCTATATCTAAAACTGAGGAAGCAGAAGAATCCAATAAACGTGTTCAAATGAATAAAACCTAGACAAGAAGTATATAAAAACTCATATATTAGAAACAATCCCGAAGAAGTGAAAAATTGGAAAATCTGAAATCAAAATTTGGGCACTCAATTGGAGTTAACAAGAGCTTAAGCTGAAAATTCAAAGCAATCCTTCGCTATTTTTTCATATATTTGCATTGCTAGAGAGAAAATATATCGTTGGCCAGACAGTATTGTTTGCAATCTAACCATCCTTTATCATTTCTTTCTATAACCAACATATGTTTGATTATGAATCTTGAT
>MU228071.1:3903847-3919656 GCA_018584345.1 Thuja plicata
TGCATTGTGATTTCCTTGCTTATGGTTGGGCTAGAATATGTTTTCATATACTAATTGCATTGTCAATAACAAACCATTTTTAAAATTGCAAAGTTTTCTGTCTTTGGTATTACAAGAATCATGCTACCCAGTTCTTACATGCATTACAAGTTTTATTTATAAGTAATTGCTATGTCCAATCATCTTAATATATCTATGTTCCACGGTGTTTCTGAGACGGGCATGGGGGGACAGGGAGACAGTGTTTCCAACTAAACCAACCTTTTTTAGTTCGAACAACCTAGAGGATAGAATTTGTAAGAATAACTGGAAGCTTGTCCTTGTCTGGTAGAGCAGGAGATTGCTTTGCTGTTTTTTCAAGAGTCAAGCCTACCTTTGAAATCACTAGTAATAATCTGTTTGGCTTTATCATTATTCATCAACATGTCTTTGATTTGCCCCCAACAATAAGTGTGTCCTGGGAAGTTTGAGAATTACAGACATTAATGAGGGAGAAACACAAATTAGAGGCCAACACACGAACTGATCCAGCAGTCCAATTATTAGTAGAAAGCATTTATTGAATATTGATTTCTTGCTTGTTCTGGATAATAGCTAAGCCTTTGACAACTTTATGCACTTACTTCCATTTACCTTGAAAGACGAGTAATTTTTGGAAATCCTGTTCATAATTGATCTTGGTCTCCTGGATTAATAAGATGTCTAGATTCTATTTCTTCAAGAATCTCTGGAGAAGCATCTTCTTGGAGGGGGAATTGAATCAATAAATATTTCAAGAGATTTCAGATTATCAATAGTGGGTAACCTTTGATCTCTTGGTGCTCACCAAGCCCTTGTCAACTTGAAATTGGTTTCCCAATGGAACACCCACCAAAGCTTGAACTTGTTAGGCTGTATATTCATTAGGTTTTCATTTTTCAGATGTCCTATGGTTCCAAGCCTTACTTGAATCTTTAGAGCTAAGAGATATCCAAGATTTGCTTGTTCATTGTTTTTCAGAGTATACTTTGGGGGATTCATCCTAGTATACAAATTCTGCAAATCTAGAGATCATTTTTAGACATGTTGATTAACCAATTTTTCCAGATCATCTTTAAATTTGTAGGATTTTAATAGGTCCTCTTGTTCTTTAGATCCATCTTTTGAAATTGTATTTTCCTAACCATCTGCATCCCATCTTGTGAAGACTACTCCTGTTCATTGGCTTTTTTTCTATTATTTTCAAAATTCTTGCTCTTGTTATTGTTCCACTTTTGTATTTAATGACCTACTTGACCTACTAGATTTTTCTTTTCTTCTTGTTCAGTTTTTTAAAGATGGGGCATTTTCGTTTGAATATTTGGACAATCTCGAATAAAATGGCTGCACTTGTAACATCCTTGACATTTGAGCCAAAGGCTTTCTAAGTCTAAATCTTGTCACACTATCTTTCTAGTAAAACTCTTTGGAAGTGAAACAGCAAGATCCATCTCCATACAAAATTGGTATGAACTAAAATACCTTTACCATGGAAAGGTCCTGAGCTAACAATAATTGAGCCCAAAGATTTAGCAGTCATTTCAAAGATATCAATAGCTGAGCCTTAGCAATTGTTTCAAACACACGAGGACCAATATTCTTGAGGCAAGGCATACATGCAAATCCGCACTAGCAATTCTTTAAAGGTTTTGAAACCCACATGCCAGTGCTTCATGAAGAGTCTAGCATTTTGAAAGAAATAGGGACCCCAAATATCGTATCCCTGTTACATCCATTAACAAATATGGCAATAAAATACCCTTTGGTACAGGCCTGCAACTCATGATCTCCAGTTATTTTCCAATTCTTGTGAACACACACATACAGATCTGAAGAGATAACTGGATGCCTGGGAATCTATAGATTAGGCTTCTACCATGCAGGCAAGAAACATTTGTTTGAAACTCACAAACATCATTGTTGATGATTGGAGGGTCCTCCAAAGCTGGTATGCATTGATTCAACCTGTTTATAGGCTGATTGATCTTGTGTTTGCCCCCAGCAGCAAGTATTGGATCGATCTCCTTCTCTTGAACTGAGGATCTTGATTCTGTAAGCACATTTCTGAAGGGAGACAGGGAAGAGATCCACCTCTACCTGGACCTAGAGAGGATAAACCAAAAGAAAGAGACAAATACAATCAAGAAGTGAAAAAGAAAACAGAGGCCAAAAATCGCAAAACCCTAGCAGAACTCAATCTTCCCTATCCAATTCCTACTATGATTAGGCCACCTAAGTAAATAATTAATTAATTAATGTAGGAGTCACCCTCACCCTCTTTCCCGTCTTTTCTTCCACTTTCTACACTAATTTCAACTGTGCCTTTGTTGAGTCAACTTTCTACCTCCCTCACTGTTGCAAGCATTTATAATATTTACTATCCGCTTATTTTTCTCTAGCATTGGCTTTAAAATTATGCCAGATGTGTGAATAGAACCAAAGTTTTAGACATTATAAATATTACACAGTTATATCCAGAAGACACACAAAAAACTGGGACAAGAAACATTACTCATCCTTTGTCAAAATAAATTATGTCTGTGGTGGTTGAATGAAATAGTAGCAAGTTTTCTGGTTGGTTATGGTAGAAATAAATAAAATTTGTTAATGTGAATGACCAAAATAGACCAACGGAATTCAAGGTGGCAAATTGTCAAATAGTAACAATAGCAAGGAGGAGCCATAAATGATCCTAGACATATAGGAGTTTAATTCACACCCAATAAAAGTTCACCAATGAAACACAGAAGTTAGGTGTGATGCTTATATTGTTTTTTTGAGCATTAATTTGTAATAATATAAAAAAATATCGTTCAAGTCTTTTGCAACTTGCAGCCTATTAGTGAACATCCAATGACTTGTGGCACAGCACTATGTGTTTATAATTCTTTTTTCGAATTTCAGAAATACTAATTTACGTAAAAATTCTAATTTGTGCTCTCATTTAAGGTCTTTGGGCCATTTTCTTGAGCAGTAAATCAATTTTCAAAGCTTGAGGTCCTTGAATTAGATCTAACTGTTATAGGAGAGTATACGGTAATAGCACTGATTAAAATTTAAGGCTATATTTGCTTCTTGTCTGCATCCCTGCTTTGAACATACAATTGTGAAGGATTAAAAGTAGTGCACATGAGCACCACAAAAGCCCGCAAGATGATCGTGATACTTATATTGTTACTAATGACATTGAAGTAAGGTGTGTAGCATTGAAATATGCATCTCCTACTGTGACACACATACACGTACTCAGAAACTTGTATATACATGCATGTGTGCAAATGTGATGAGTGTGTATTATTATGGTGAAATAATGAATGTGTTATTAAACAGAGATCAAGAATGATCTATATATACAAGTGTACAAGAGAATGTTTCTATAACGAACAGAGAGAGAAATAGAAACAAAAGGGAGTTTCCATATTGGAGAAAGAGAGAATATGGAAACATGGAAGAAGAGTGACCAGTAGAATAGAAACAAATCTACGAAAGAGAGAGAAACATAAATAAAGAGATATTTAACTCTAATACAAAACAATTTAACTTCAAAACAAAAGTTTGTAAGTGAATCCTCAAAAGTTGCCGCGAGAAGTAAAAAAACCTTGGGAAAATCACAGTAAAAAAACTTCGTTGCACACGGAAGAATTGAGACTCAGTAGTCATGATTTTTGTGGTGGAAAACCGGTAAAACCAGACACGATTTTTGAGGTGAAAAATCGACCAAAACCAGCTGAGACCCTCCTTGCTTCCGGGTGTGGTAAATCTTGCTGTTAAATCTTGGACTGCGTTCCAACATAATGTTGGTGAGAGACGCCATTAAAAATTTGAGAAGGCGTTGAATGAATCCAAAGCACAGATTCCTAGGCAGATTGACGGAAGACCCAAAAAAATGAACGAAGACCCAGAAGAAAGCTCAAAAAACCCACCAGGAATTTGTAATCGGATTTTGAATATGCTAGCACAAATTTCGAGGCTTGAAAATCGAGGCACCCAAAAAATTTCGAGGACGACACAATTGAGGCTTTTAAAAAACCATCAGGAATCTGCAAAAAAAATATTTTTTTGACTGAAACTGAAGGGTCAAAGCCCTAGTTGAAAGTGTAGAAACTCTAGGCGGGTTGTTGGAGAAAACAAACAATCCCCAAAATTTTGAACACAAACCAGGCCAAGAAGATTCAAAAATTTTTAATCTAAAAATCTCATAAAGAAATTAAAATTTTTCAAACAACCTATTTCGAAAAATAACACAATATTTCAAGAATGAAATTATTATTTAAAAAAAAAAAAGCTCTGATACCATATTATGGTAAAATAGTGAATGTGTTATTAAACAGAGATCAAGAATGATCTATATATACAAGTGTATAAGAGTATGTTTCTATGACGAACAGAGAAAGAGAAATAGAAACATTCTGAAAGAAACAGAAACAAAAGGAAGTTTCCATAATGAACAGAGAGAGAATATGGAAACATGGAAGAAGAGTGACCATTAGAATAGAAACAAATCTACGGAAGAGAGAGAAACATAAATAGAAAGATATTTAACTCTAATAGGGATATATTGTTAATGTTCTTTATATTTGTAAAATGTAGCTATGTATTGCTAAATTTATTTAAGGAAACCAAACACTTTTTTTTATATCAACCGCAAACATATTTCATAATTGAGATTTAGACAGCTCTGTTGCATTTTTGAAACATCAAGAGCTTGTGAGAGTTGGTTACTTTTGTTTTTTAACAAGTGAACGGATTAATGTATTTTTATACATTAATACCTGATTGATTTTGAGTATCAATTACTTTTTTTTTGAGATTTATATTGTCAAAACCTATATGAAGTTTCAGTATTCTAATTTCACAGCTGTTTTTAGTTCTTATTCTTGGATTTGACTTTCCTTGTGCAGGGATATGCATTTCATACATTGAGTAGGTCGTTATTGGAGGAGAACACTAGAGTGGCTGGTCAAGCTGTGAAAGAATCAGTCATATATGTTGAAACCTTTGTATCAAAACACTCTTCATTGCAAAATACTTTTCAGGAAGTTGGTTTACTGAATTTTGCTCGGTGCAATCATATCCTTCCTGCTAATAGCTCGATCTACACAAGAAATTTATGCCACAGCAGTGGGTTTTACAAAAGCTCCATAGCAAATATACTTTTTCCGAAACAAAGACCCATTCTTCGCAGATTCTGCTCGAGCAAGTCTCCAGGGAAAAGAAGTAATGCTTTCTTTTAAACAGTATATATTTTCTTAAACATTGTTTTCCACTTAGATTAGTATTACTATTGAGATAAAGCTATTTGCTTGGGTCAGGTGATTGCATAAATTCAAAGTTTGGAGAGATAGAGAGCGTGTTGATACTAAATGAAATTCCATTTGAGAAAGATGGCTGATTTATTCTATTGCTCTACACAGATGTGAGGACCTTTAAATGTAGCAAATGCTAGTCTGGATTATTGCAACCACCTTAATACTGAGGGATGTTAATATTCTGCAAGTTTCAGAACAATGGTAGATTCAATTATAGAGCTAGTGAGAAACATATTGCCAATCCTCTTACAAGATTGAGCCTCAGAGCTCCCTTAAACTAGTTGGATGAAATTTTGATGGACGGCCACATACCTCTCTAATTTCCTCATCATTGTCCTGGCTAAGAAGGATGTGTTTCTCGATAACAATTTTTGTTATTGGTTGTTTTCGCTTAGCACACCAACAACCGAAGTCCAAGTTGCCTGTTGGTCTTGTTTTTCTCTCTCCTCTAACTAGGCATCAAATTTTATCCATCCCAATTGATGGTAGGAGGTTCCTTCCTTGAGACAGTTGAAAAAGCTAGTTGCACATTTCTTGCTTATAAATATGAAATTTCGCTTTGATTGGGAGCATTGAGCATGCCAGTGACACTCCTCTCCACTTCTTTGACTGAAGAGTGAAGGGTAGTATAGTGGTTGCAATTATGTGCAGGAGGGTTTTGGGATCAGGTAATTTAATTTCAAGAGACTTAATATTGTGGCTTCAAAGGCACACATGTGTGGTATTCTGATGGCCAAAGAGATCCTCCTTTTTGGTTCCTAGAAAGCATTGCTTTACAATTGTAAAGGATTGCTGTGTGGTATTCCTTTCTTTTGGTACACACCATCTAGTTTTCATCCAAAAGGTCTTGCAATTTGCAATTGTTATTTGTCTAATTAATGGCTATTAGGTTGCTTCGTAAAGCAGATTCGTCATTGATATTTTCATTCCTTAGCTTCAGGTGAATATGGATTTTTTAGCCTTCAGATGAGAGCAATAAACTTAGCTTTGTTGTTGGTTGATAAATTAATTCCTATTGCATATATGAAAATGATGCTCATTATTACAATCTAATGATCCCTTGACTGCCCCCTCATAGTTAGGTTTATTGTAGCAGCATTATGGAATCAGAGTATAATAGAGGCACACAATGCAAGATGATGAAATTTTCCTAAAATTCTATGAACACACTAGGCATTTTGGGGTGCTTTTGTTTTGCATTGATGTTATTGTGTTCTGCAGGCTATGAAAATTTTCATCCAAAAGGAAAGAAGGAGATTCCAAAGGCGCGAGAAGAGCAAAAAGTAGAGTCAAGAACTGGTATGTAATTGTAAAATATATGGTGCAATGTTTCTGGGAGTTGTTTCTTTCTTTTCTTTATGGATTTTTTGTCTTGTTCCATTTTAGTTCCTGTCTGCCTTTTAAAAAAAGTTTAACAATTGCTTATTGGGTAGAAACATTCTTAACTACAAATTGAACAGACATCATGTGCTCTTTTTTTCAGTGCACTTTTTTTTGCTGTCAAGTTCTCTGTTTTGTGCAACATATGCTGGCTAGATGCAATGAATGCAAAGTGTTCCATTCATTCTCATGAGAGATGGGTTCCTGTGAACCACCACTCGTGAAACATGGGTCAATGATTTTGACTTAAAAATTACACAATTGAATCCTGATAGCAATATCACCAATTATTCACCTATTTTTGTGCATTGGTTGAATTTTTTATATATACTATTTATATAATGTGAAATTATAGAATGTAAAATTGCCTCCTTTTGACTCAAATGCATCAGGTCCCCACTCCCTGCAAGTTTGCAATTAGTTGTGCCTTCTATGCATATCCTGATGAGCTCCCATTTGTAGTCATGTCCTAAAATTATCATGTGGTTGCATCAGTCATAAAATATTTTGCCATTTCAAGGGTTTTACAAGTTGGCAGGAGATTGATTAAGGTTTAAGATGCAATTTTAATTCGATTTAAACGTGAAAATATTTTTTGAAAATTGCAATCAACAGTTTTCTAAAGAAATGGGATTTTTTTGGGGAAAAATCATCCATGAGACTGGTTCACAAAAAAATGGGATTTATTTTGGGGAAAATATCGTCTACGGGACTGATTCACAAAAAATCAGAATTTTTTTGGGGAAAAAATCTTCCACAGGACTGATTTGCGAAAAATGAGGATTTTTGGGGTGAAAAAATCTTCCACGGAACTGATTCGCAAAAAATCAGGTATAATTGGGGTTTTTGTGGAGATTTTTGCTTATATGTTTCAAAGGCATTTAACCTGGTACAAATATAATATCAAAGAATGAGAATCCAGTACTCTGTATTATGGGGGGTTAGCTAAATTGTTTCTGGAATGTGTTTATTGTTTCCTTGGGTGGAGTGCTTATTACTGTCCCGCAGTTTTGACATTTTTCCCAAAAGTCACCCTGTGTGTGGATGAGGTTGACAGTCACAGGGAAGGTCTAGTGTAGGGTAGGGACATGGACCGTGCCCACATTACCATGTCAACATCTTCTGGTGACTATATATATAGATATAGTTAGTCAAACCTTTACCCATCTACCTGTGTAGTCTGATTAATTGGTAACCCCGTTCCTGTATCAGTACCCGTACCATCACATCTCCTGGCGACTATAGAATGAAATGATATTCTGTTAGAACATAGTGGTGTTTGTTACGCAGAACTTTATGGACTGTATTATGCTTGTGGAAGCTAGACCATATTGTTCTCGTGTGTGTGCTGTTCATTGTAAATTCATTTCTGATATTATAATAAAATTAGAGGTTTGCATTTTGAGGAACAGTTACAAATCCATTTGATATTTGGGAATTTAGAAGTTTTTTTTTGAGAAATCAGACTTGATAAAGAAAATTGAAGTGTCCTGGAAGAACAAGTGATTTGTCTGGATTGTTCAGTCTAATAATTTATAATATCAGGTTGAGTTTTTGCTAAAGATAAGCATCTTACGGATATGTTTATTGCATGTTTCAGCAAAGTAGGAGTTACTCTACATTTTCAGGTACAAATTTTCTTCGAGAAAATCTCTAGCTACACAAAATGAAAATTTGCTGTTAATCCACATGGTAATTAATGAAAGGCAGAGGATACATTCTTTTTGTAGTGATCTTGAGAGCACAGTAGTCAACGTAGAGAGTCACCTGGGGCTGTATGATATTTGTAGAAATGGAAATAGTAATCTGACGTGAGGATTCCTAAACAAATCAAGGGATAATGGCCATTGGCTAATGCCTAGGGCTAAAGATGCACAAAGTGGCTAGTTCCAAGAGGTGATAGGTCAGATTATGTTATGTTAGAAGGTCAAGCAGAGTCTCTTTGATTGAGACTTCCAAGTGTAATATAAAGATGATTACAAAATAAAGCTAGATGTGATTTTTAATCTTCAGTCATATCTAAGTGACTAACTTGAGACCATTGACATGGATCTCTACATGACTACAAACTTACCGTGTATTACAATATGTTCTATCTATACAGAATACTAGATTACTTTCCATTGTAGTAACCAAATTAATATTCTCAAAATAGAAGTCAGGAATGAGAATTCTATTTACAAATTTTCCCATAATAATTCAGTAATATATGCTTTACAAAATTTTAACATGCTTTGAATAATATTCAAGGATGCAAAATGTAATGCCTCAATTCAAATTCTGGGAAATGGTATGATGTATGTACTTTCTGTGAAATCTTTTCATGAAATTAACAAAAATGCTGCTGTTTATTTAACATTGTTAATGTTGCTGCTGCAGAAAACTCAAAACATGAAGAACATAAACCGTTTTATCAATATAAAGCACCTGCGAATCAACTTCAGAATTATTTGTATCTAATAGTGGGCATTGCTGCAGTTTCTGCATTTATGAATTTCGGTGGTCGTGATCAACAAGAGGTAACAAGTGTATTACCATTCATTTGTATTCTATATCTTGACTTGCATTATGATAAAGCTGTAACCTCATAACAAACATTTGATTTTATACATTCTGTTTTGAGCTTTTCAGACATGTTAATTTTTTGAGATATTGGATGGATATTTCTTTTTTGTTCTGTTACCATGCAGAACATGATTACCATTTTCATAGTTGCTTTGCAAGATATGATATTTTAAAGTTTAAGTGTGGTTGAATTTTGAAATTGGCGTGCAGCCTTCAATTAGTTATTTAAATTTTCAATGGCCTAATAGCCTATGGGTATAAAGTTTCTGACTGATTAATCATGACTCTCGGGGAGCTTAACTTATCTGTAAAGTTTAAATATTGCTGTGAATATTTTCCTGTTAAAAAATCTCTTGCTTTGTTCTAGAGCAGTGTTACCACGAGTTTCTGGGACAGGGACGGCAGGGGACAGGGGGACTGGTTTCCAGGACGGCAATTTTTTTTTGCCAAGTTTGGGGACGGCAAAGAGGACGCCTATATAAATATAGAGAAATTTTAAAAATATAGGGAAATTTGCATATATACATTACATTCATATGAAAGCATGGATAAAGCATGTCATTTAAACATCATACTCATAAAACCTTAACATACAACATTTCAATATTCAAACTCAATACTCAATATGCATTCATAATTCGGAATTCATTGTCAATGTGCATGTAATATTTAAATAACCCACCTTCCAAATTGAAGCACACTACTATCATTTAAGTTTGATATAAATTATCGGTGTACACATTATAGGCATAGCGTTACAATTGCTTTGGAAGATAATCATTTGCACATTAGTGCCAGTCCATGAAATAACATTCCTATGAAATACTAACATGAAAAAACTTGGAAACTGTGTTGGAGTTGACTGTTGCAGGTTTGACATCGACGTCAAAAAGGGCTGCTACAGATAGTGGATCAAGTATATGTCTCCCAATGCTCTTCTCACTCTAAACCACATTCTCCAATTATCTAAATTGGGGTTACACCGTTACTCCCCTAAAACTACAGCTCCAGTTCATTGTAAGTGGACTTAATACGAAGTTCGAACAAGTTTGCTATACAGTTCTGATCATGATATAGGTCTGTTACAGCAAGATGGCACCTTGATGCAACCTTAACTTTTCACCAAATCTTCCACAAAGGACTCAAAACAACACAACCAACCTAGGACTGATGTATTGCCACAAAATAACATAAAGATGCATGTTCCAGGTCTTTAATGCACTTATCATACTTTCCCAAAACCTTGCAAACAGTCTGCTATATGATTCTGAGCGTGTAGCATGTCTGTGACAACATTCTTAATTTAACAAATTTTAATGTAATGTTGGGGTCCACTTTAAAATTAAAAAGAAAGGGTTTTATATAAGAAAAATGTGTTTTTTAAGTGCTGATGCAGCCTATCCTATTGGGGACGCCCATCCGTCCTGGGGACTTCCAAGGTGTCCCCAGCCGTCCCCGGGACTTCCAGCTGCCCCCCCAATTTTTGGGCGACGTCCCCAAGTTTCCGGGACGTCCCCTTTCATTTTTTTTCAAAATGGGAGACAGGGTGGAGACGTTCCCTAGCTGTCCCCTGTCCCGGAAACGTCCCCGTTCTGGAAATGGGGGGTTTTAGGCTGGGGACGCGTCCCTGGGTAACACTGTTCTAGAGTGCTGGGTACTTGGTGTCACAGTTGAGACAGCTGGATCTCCATTATCACTAATCAATATTTCAAGCAAATTTACAACTACCTTTTGCAATCTGCGTGTCCCAGAATCTTACCATTTTGACAGGTTGTTATACCAAAGGCGTATTACACACACATATGGATGCAAAACCGTCCATCAAAAAATTTGACGTGTTTGTGACACTTAAATGCATGAAAAACAAAAAAATAATTTATTATTTTTTTAATTTAATTTAGTTTTTATTACTAGATTAGTACGTTATTTTTCTTAATAAATATATGTAAAAACAAAGAAATATTTCTACATTGTTTTAAATATATAATATATAGCTATGTAAAATAATAAAATAATAGTATAAAAAGTAATATTATTAATTATGAGGGATCGAAAGTTTCCCTGCGTAAAATCCACTTTTTTCTTAAAGATAAGTATAAGAATGAATATAAAATTTAAATGTAATCGTATGATAATATAATAATAATAATGTACTCTATAGATATTTTGCTTTTATCAAGATTGTAATAGAAATATAAAAATATAATAACAAGAATATATTAAAACATAATAACATAATCTTATCTTAATAATAATTTAATATTAATTACAATATAAAAATATAAATTTTAAGTGGAATAATGAATAAATATATCTTTGGTGTACTTTCTTTTAAAATTTTCCCTATATTCCTCTAAAGATAGGTATGCTAGTTCTACTGGCATGGACATCTGTTGCTGCAATCTGGTACACTATATGGGAGCCACAATAGTCGTAATCAGCTGGACATGTTGGCACGAGTAAGATGATGTGCTACAAAAAATCTTTTATTGGTTGAACATGCATTGCGATATAGAGATGCACATCAAATCATGATAATCCATGCAACATTGCAAGCCAGCAAATTGAAACTTGATATGCACAATCCACTGACAGCACCTGTTAGGCCTTGGAAATCTATTAGCATGGACTAACTGTCTTCTTACAAAAAGACATTGGAATGATAGTGTCTATGTTGTCAATCAATTATGGGAGTATATTATCATGGAGCTTGCTTGACTACCATTGGCACATCTATAATAACTGAACTTTTTTTTCACTCGTGTATGATTGCTAGAAGATACATTAAGGAAGCAAGGTAATTCTTTTAACAGTTGATTTGGTGATTTAATTCTGCGATTCATGGAGCTTGTAAAACTACCATTGGCACATTTGAATTAACCAAACTTTTCTTTATGCATGTCTGATTGATAGAAGATAAATTACGGAAGCAGCATAATGCCTTTTACTGTTGATTCGGTGATTTAAGTCTGCAGTTAGAACCTCCTGCATCCATAATTTCATTATCAAAGCCTCTGTTTCTAGGTCGTTATGCTGTTAAAGTTCATTTTAATCTTGAAATTCCAAAGAAAGTTCTGTGCAGAAACAATTGATAGTTGAAAGTGGATGTTGGATTTATAATTCCCAGTTCACTGCTTAACGCATGAGGAGAAAATCATATTTGCAATGCTGAAGATGTTCCCATTTTTGAAAGTTAGGGCATTTGCATAACAACATACTAGAATTTTTCTGACAATAATGACCAATAAAACTTAAAGTGCATTGTATGTGCAGGTAAAATAGCAGTGACATATTTGCATATGCAAGAAAGATGGAGCAATTAAACTACTACAATCATAGCTAAGTAGCAATGACTAAATAGAACCACCATGAATCTTTCATCGCTGGTTGGTTGGCAACCTTATCTTTTCTACAACTTTCCTAACAGATAACATCCAAAGAACCGGTGCTCTACCAAAAAACACTGTCAATGGATCAAATTGAAGGAGCCAGAATGCTACCAATATAATTAACTGCTTGCCTCTCCTCCACCAGCCAAAACTCGAGTTATTGCTCGCAACAGGCTTCTACAAACCTACGTGACAAAACTATATGCAGCTAACTTTTTCACAATGCTTGGAAGAGGTAGCCCATAGTAACTCTCTTTCTAAGTTACCTTTTCCAAACATACACCTCTAATCTGTTACTTTCAATAGATATGTGGGACATCCTTTTATTTCTTGTTGATCTGTAAGGATGTGGGAAAAGATGATAAATCAGCAGATGGAGTCATTTCTGAATTTCTAGGCAGCAGAAGCACTTCCTAGGAACCCAAAGTATGAAACCACGGTTTTTATAGTGGGTGGTTACGAGACTGCTGATCTGGATGAAGAGGAGGTTTTGTCACAATGACAGAAATAATAATTGAAGCGAACAATTTGGTGTTTGCTCTTTCAATTCCCTCTCTAGATTGTCGTAGGGACTTTCCAAAGGAGGTCAGATTGGAGCATGAGAGGCATTCCATAGTGAATGTATCTTCAATTGGGATGAACAATCTACAAAATTTCTTAGCACATTGCTGAAAGACTGAGGGTGCAATACATTAAATTGAAATTCCATGCAAAATATACAAGTTGAGAATGCTGCAGTATTTTAAAGCTAGAGAGCGGTAGGAAGATAGGAAATGCCGTGATTTTTCTCACACTTATAAATGTTTTCTTTCCAAGAAAATGCTTGGAAGAAGTGCAATTGCCATTTCCAATTGATTTTCCTCTACTTGAGGTTTTGAGGATAACTCTCTCTCTCTCTCTCTCTCTCTCTCTCTCTATGGTTCATTTTTTATTATCCTTTGCATGTTCTAAATCTAAAATTGTGAATAATTCCTCTACCATTTGAATAGAAATTCCAATAGCATGGTATGGGTTAAAAATTGCTTTATCAGCAATTCATAAGCATAGTCTAATATTGATCAATTGGTAGTAGAGCAGCAAATTCGTCGAGGATTTTGGTGGTGGAAATTAGTGAGTATAATGATATTTTTAGATTTTGGACAAGGTGTCCAATAGTTGTTAGTTGCGCAATTCAAAAAATCACTTATCTCCAAACATCTAATGCAGAGCTGCAAGAAGAGAATAGAGCTCTTTGGAAGGAAGTGCACCACTTTGAAGAGAGAATTGAAAAGTTGCAAGCTGGTAGAGAGAACTTAGGAGAAATCTACATTGGAATCCTTGACCAAGTACAATAAGTTGATGGTAAAGGATAAATTACTGCCAAAATTGCAACATGGCGTAGAGAAGAGAGGAGCTTAGAAAGGGAAGATGACTGACCTTTAGTCCAAAAGAGAAAAAACTAAATGATATATGCAAAACAGGAACCCATCAGAATGTTTTCTTTCAAGATATTATAAATGATAAATTCATTGGCAAGTTTGAAAAGCACACTAGGGGTATAGGCGACAATTTGCAAACATGGATGTGCTATGATGGAAGAGGACTTGGCAAGGGTGGTCAAGAGATACTCCAATCTGTTATAGTTGACAAAAGACCTCACTACGGGAGCATGGAGATTGGTGAATGCTCAAAGGAGTCTACACCACATACCAGCCAAAGACAGTCTGAGTAAGGTAAAAATACTGCTAGTATAATTTTTTCTGAAGTGTCAATATGCCTGTTGGTTGTCTCTTGAGTATGTGCAGCAATCAGAGGTAGTAGAGAGCAATATTCTACCTCAAGGGGGCAAAAAAGATCCTTCAAAGACAAACACCTTTAGCTAAGGGAGGACGAAAAAATGCAAAGAAGATATGAGGAGATGACACACCGCCTACTTCACCACTAACTGGGTCTAGGAAAGAGGCATGCATGCGGAAAATCAAAGATGGTATACCAAAGGTAAAAAGTCCATCTTTTGTATAAATTGCAAGAAGAAATTACAAATTGCATAAGAATGCAGGCATCTTGTTCTGGTTTTAGTTGTGGGAGAAGTAACCATTGCAAGATAATCCGCAAGACAAATACCACTAAAGAGCTTGTGTTCTATAGCAAGAATGAAAAGAGAAGAAATTACTCTCCAAGCTAAAGGGAAGAGAAACGTCAAGAGTCAAGACACACTCCAAGGAGATAAGAAGCTCATCGATTTGACTATGTGCAAATCACACAACTATTGCCTTTATAACAAGAATAAAGGGCATTGGGATGGCAAGTGTTGGGTACTCCATCCAAAGCTTCATTAAATACATGAAAAGTGCAAGAATGAGCCACCAAGAAAAGGTGAAGGAAAGCATAGTAAAATACTAGAATCAACAAAATAATAGCTTTCACAAGAGTTGATGAAGGGTGCTCCCCTTATTAACACAAACACACAACAAAATCGAGAATAACAAGATTTGCAAAGATATGAATGAGCTTTCTATTATCCACCATGAAATGAAATTACAATATTCTGAAATATAACATGCACCTTCAAAAATGCAACATGCACAACCACATGGGCATTTTATTACAATAAAATGCAAGCCAGAGCCACCAGTGCATAACCCAGAACTGCCCTAGACAACCCTACGGGCCTTCAATATATAGCCAATTTTAACCACCCACGAAGACTCTAGAAATCAAACCCTAAAGTTTGAAGCCGACCAACCCTAAGATATTATTATTCATTTTTATTACATTAGAGTAGGCCCAAACAACTTCGGAACCCAAAAAGAAATTTTGAAGAAACTTTAACATTTTCAAGTTCAGGTAGTGCAACTTTTGAAGACCATAACTCATTAACCGTTGACCCAGTGGGCCGTCGTAACCCCATTTTGGAAATGTCACAAAGTGCTTTACAACGCTTGACTTTGGCAAGCCCAGTTAACCAAGGTTTCGACCCCATTTGGAGCCCCAAAAATATCCAATATCTACAAAAGTAGACTTGATCTGGCAATGAAATTGTACTGGCAGGCTGATACAATCAAAGTGAACCTCCAGGGAAGAAAATAGAACATTCTGAGCTCAAACGGAAAACTTACTAAAAATAGTAACTTTCCAGAAATAGCAACTCTGCACAAAATAGCCCTTA
>MU228071.1:3926600-3948349 GCA_018584345.1 Thuja plicata
CCCCCCCCCCCCCCGAATGTTTTTTTCGCACATCTGCACACCCGCACCCGAATCAGTAACATAGGTTTTACTAGAAGGCTCAAAATAAGATCACCATAAAATATAGATAATCCTTTTCCAAGGATACATTATTTGGTAGGGCAACTTAGGCATATTAAATGTTTTGCTAAGTTGGAACTTAAGTTAAGCTATCATCTGGTGCATATGAAAGAAGAAGATACTTGGAAGATTGCATTGAAAACTAAGTAGGGATTGTATGAATGGTTGGTAGTTAGTACTTCCTTTTGGCTTAAGCAATGCACCAACTATTTCTATGATATTTAATAAATGACATGCTAAAAGAGTTTATAGGTAGTTGTATTGTTAAAGTTTGATCAGATTTGGAAGTAGAAGAATTTTAATTTTATTCTTTATTGCTGTCACACAACTATGTAGGATGTATTTGCCAACTTGCCAAGAAGATCACTGCTGATTAGGAATGAACACCATTAATTCAAAAATGAATTAATCTTGATCTGCAATATATATGTTATGAATATCAATGTATTTGTCTTGCACTTTCAATTTCTGTACTTCAACTTTTGAATCGATATGCATCTCATATATATAACATAGTGAGGAGGCATGCCTATGAAGAGTCATGCGTGGAGTAATGCCTCTTCATAAAGGCATGCTCCTCTAACTAATCGGCTGTCAGCGATGAAACAAAAGAATCGATTCTCATAATCAATGGTTGTATTATTATTAAACAACACTATGAACTTTATTGATATCCATATCGATATGATGCATAAAATATATAAACAATACTCAATATCGATTTAACTAATCAATGAGATTGATCATAATAAGGATTGGTTTAATCGATCTTCAATAATTCGATATAGTGATAATCAGCAATCGATTTGTTCTCAGATTATAATTAATTCATAATTTGATTTCTCATAATCAAATTAAATATATGATTAGAATAATTGATTCACTTAATCGATTCATATGATCAAATAGATTAATACATGGTTAGTTTATACAATCGATTCTCTTTATCGATTTTCATAATCAGCATGATTAATAATTATATATATATAAATCCAAGTTATGTATATATGTGTATATATATATTATAATAAAGAACACTTTAATATATACACACACACACACACAATGATACCTTTCTAATTATTAATCATGCTGACTATGATCAGCAATATAGAGATTAATCATGTATTTGATTTCATTGATAGGATTACTCCGACCGAAGCTACAAATCATTAACAATATATATGCATACATATATGTATACACAATAATATATATATTATTAATCATGTTCATAAAGATCTTCAATATGTGATTAGTCCGACTGATGCTATAAATCATTAACACTCCCTCTTAGCTAGGGAGTATAATCACAAAATAATGAAATAGAAACACACAAATTTGGAAGAGATATCACCTCAATGTAATATCAAAGTTTTATGGTAAGTTCACAGATATCTTATTTTATGATATCTCCCATAATGATATCATCTCATGATATCAGGAGTAATGGTCTACAAATATCAAGTCTCATGATATTCACCAAGTACTCATAATGTCCATAAGGTATGTGCAACACAAGTATCAACATATGATACCTACCATACGGACATTAAATTCATGGTTTATCCACAGATGTTAATCCACCATGACATATCTCTACAATACAACTTGTAGATATCAATACGATGATGTCCATCTCTCAGTTGATATTGATTTACAAGATATGATCTATCATGATCTGCTTAGATATCAACCATATGACATCACATCATGATAGAAGGGCAAGTTATTATAAGATCATCACCTTGCAATAACTACCATAAGTACAAGTGATAATCATTTAGAAGTCGTCACTTCTTAATTATGTACACAGGGCCCATAAAGTCATGAAATAACACTCATAATAAAATAGAAACATTTTATTAGTACAATAATCAAAGATGTTGAGACTCATTCTCAATAATTACAATCATACCAAGCTTACCTCTGAAGTATTCTACCTTTGTTTTCGCAAGAGGTTTGGTGAGGATGTCTGTTGTCTAGTCATCGGTACTGACATACTTCAACTCAACTATATTTTTCTCCACCATGTCTCTAATGTAGTGATAAGGTATCTCAATGTGTTTGGATCTGTTATGAAATACTGGGTTCAAGGAGAGTTTTATGCAACTTTGGTTGTCACAATGAATGATGGTAGGATCTAGTGGTTTCCAAATAATCCAACTAGAAGTTTCCTCAACCATACTGCTTCTCGTGCTGCCATAGATACTGCAATATACTCTGCTTTTGTGGAGCTCTGAGCCATTGACAATTGCTTTCTACTGAACCAGGATATCATAGCTGATCCTAAATTGAAGCAACATCTTGAGGTACTTTTCCGATCCACAATATTTCTAGCCCAATCTGAATCAGTGTACCCATGCAAGTTAAGATCTACACCTTTATATCTTAAGCCATATCTGATTGTGCCACAAAGATACCTTAAGATGTGTTTAGCTGCAGATGTAATTCCTTTGGTTCACACATGAACTGACTAAGTGCATTCACTGCATAACAAATATCTGGTCTGGTGTTTACCAAGTACATCAGAGATCCAATTGTCTGTCTGTAGATAGTAGGATCTGCAGTCTCTGAGTCAGTGACTACTTCTTTTAGTTTGTGCAGATTTCTCTCCATCGGAGTAGACATAGGCTTGCAATCCATTATCCCAAATCTTTTCAGGATGTCAATAGTATACTTCTGTTAATTTAGAATAATGTCATTTGTCTGCTGCCATACTTCTAAACCTAGGAAGTAGTGAAGAATTCCTAAATATTTCATGTCAAATTCGGATGCAAGATCTTGTTTTCACTTAGTGATGAGATGATCTTCTCTCGTGATTAGCAAATCATCAACATAAAGAGTCAGAATCAACATGTCTCCATTTATTACCTTGAAGTAGAGATTTGGGTCTGCATCAATTTTGGAGAAACCAAGTTTTGATAGACAATGATCTATCCTTTCATACCAAGCTCGAGGAGCTTGTTTGAGACCATATAGTGCTTTCTTCAATCTGCAAACATGAGATTGTTTCTCATGCACTACAAATCCTTCAGGTTGCTGTAGGTATACTTCTTCAATCACTCACTCTGTAGGCTTTAGAAGTTTCACTATACCCAACAAGAATTCCCTTCTTCCCGGAAGGTTCTAATTTAGATCTTTTCTCTTTAGGAATGTGAGTGTAAACTGGACAACCAAATGTTCTCAGATGACTTATATTAGGTTTAATTCCAGTGAATGCTTCTTCAGGGGTTTTGTTTTCTAGAAGGGAGTGTGGGCATCTATTCTGAATGTATACGACAGTACTAGAAGTGTCAGCCCAAAGATAAGTTTCTAGGTTTTGATCATGCATCATGGCTTTTGCAGCCTCAACAATAGTTCTGTTCTTTCGTTCTGCAACACCGTTTTGTTGAGGGTTGTAGGGAATAGTGAACTCCCTCTTAATCCCAACATTTTTACAAAAGTTTTGAAAGATTTTTGAAGTGTATTCCCTCCCATTGTCTGTTCTTAGTGTTTTAATTTTCTTCCCTGATATGTTTTCTACTAGAGCCCTAAATTCTTTAAACCTCATAAGAATTTCTTCAGACTCTTTACATTTTAGAAAGTATATCCATGTCTTCCTAGAGTAGTCATCTACAAAGATAATATAATACAAAAATCCTCCTATGGAGGGAACAAACATAGGTCCACATAAATCAGAATGAACAAGTTCTAGTACAATTTTAGATTTACTTTCACTATTGTGAAAGGTGCTTTTGGTGTTCTTTCCTAATGCACAACCTTTGCAAGTCCCTTCATGTTCATGTTTGTGCCTAGGTAGTCCTGTTACCATCTTCTCTAAAGAAGTTAAGCCACGAAAATGAAAATGTCCTAGTCTCCTGTGCCAAATTTCACTTGCATTGGTTGACTAATGGATTAAGGCTTGAGAGGGAGAAGTACATAGCTTGTAGAGACATCCATGCCTTGTTCCAATAGTATGAGCATTCTTGATGTTTGAGTTCTTGGGCCAAGCTAGTACTTTCCCTTCCATGAAAGTAATTCTATACCCTTTGTCTCCGAGTGCTGAAATAGAGACTAGATTTCTTTTGATCCCATGTACAAATAGCACACCTGTGAGTTGGAGTGAGATGCCTGTTTTGAGGTTGATGCTGCAGGTCCCAATTCCCTTTACTGGATAATTTGTATCGTCTCCAATAGTTACTTCTTCATCTCAATTTTCATCTATGGAATCTAGAGGTCTGAAGCCTGTTATGTGCTGAGAAGCTCCACTGTCTATCACCCAAGTGTTTAAGCTGTTTGAAACTTGACTAGATAGGGTGGAGTAAAATACAAGTTTTATTGAATCCACATCCATGCTTGTTTTATTGACTTCAGCAAAGGAAGCTTGGGGTTTAGGTCTATCAGGACACTTTATTGCAAGATGACCATATTTATCACATCTATAGCATTTCACTTCAGATAGGTCCCTCCTTTTCTTGAATGATTGTTTCCCACTTGTGTCCTTGCCCTTTTTCCTTTTGAAGTTAGTCTTCTTCCCTCTTTTGTGAGATTGTGTGGTTAGAATCTGAATGTCTTCTTTTGTGGAATTCATACCGATCCCTCTAGTCATTAATCTAGACTCTTCTTGAATGCAGTCTGTTTTCAATCGGTCAAATTTAGGAAGTTTGGAGCAAGCACTTACTCCTTGAATAAATGATTCCCATGAGATAGGAAGTCCATTTAGGGCTATCATTGTTAATTCCTTACTATTAAAAGTATGACCAATTGTGGAGAGTTGATTTCTTAAATCTGTTATCCTCATAAAGTATGAGGTGATAGTCTCTCCCTGATTCATCTTCATGTGGTGAAGTTGATTTTTAAGAGCAAGAACCCTACTAGTGTTGTTGATCTCGAACATGTCTTCTAGGGCTTTGAACATAGCATATGTTGAGTCTAATTTGGTGATAATAGGCACTATGTGATCTTTCACTCAGTGTAATGTCCCCAATCCTGCAGTAGGCCATTATGGCACTTGGTTAGTCTATCTCCCCATCCGGATAGGCTAAAGGCTTCTTTCAGAGGATGTCAGCTAGTCACAGGCTTCAGTGGGCGAGCTTTTATTGTTTGGGCTCATTTTATAAAGTAAAGTCACTTTACTTTCTAAAAGGATATTATAAAGTCACTTTATGACTTTAAGTTACATTATTTTATAAAAGTGACTTTAGTGACTTAAAGTAACTTAAGTGAGCACCTTTATCCCACATTGCTTAAGTTGTGGAGTTTTCCCTCACTTCGAGGTTATAAAAGAACAAAGCTTCCTTGGGGAAGGCACCATGAGAATTATTATAAACAAAGAATTCAAAATTTGGTTGCATTTGTGACTGGTCTATTTCTTGAGGACGTAGCCCCTTGAGGAAATCAAGAAGTTGGACGTAGCCCCAACATTCTCTCATTGGTGAGATCATATAGATTTCACATTGGAACTCAACAAGTGATTTAAACTAATAGTGGCATTTTGCATTCTTAGCATCACATGAACAAGCGAGATATCATTTCGAAGGATTTAACAGTACCAATACCTGCAAGAAATCTACGTATTGAAGGGATGTTGCATCAAACAACAAACAAAATATTGTATGGTCAATGATAGACGCGAGGAGGGAAAGAATCCATTGTTAGCACTATCGACACACTAATTCCTGTGTGTGAATATCGCGGTGAACACTGTCTGAGAAAAGGGAGACCCTGCATAGGTGACGAACAGATTTGTTACACCACGCATTGATTAAAGAAGAGATATACAGTGACACGCGGCCTAGGAAGGTGTTTTGGTTTTGTATCGCGCCACCTTCATCACAGTAATCACGCGCGGGAAGGAAGTCAGAGACCCTGCGTCGGTTGATTGGTATCTTACCAGTGGCGGAGGACAAACAGTCCGCGACATCATTGGAAGAACATCAACCCGCAGTAGAGCATGAGCATTGCGGATGGGAGTTGACGCGAAAAATGGATTGAGTGCAGAAGACGGTGAAGCCTCCCCATTTCATTACGTTGCCTGCAGCGGATTAACCACATTCCGCGTGCTGAGATTACGGCTACACCTAGCGTCAACGTTGGATCCTCCTAGCATTCGGCATCAGATGACATTTTTAACAGGTGCATAGTCTGGTTGAATCACTATAAATTCTTGTATGGGCATAAAGAACCTAGACTAAGTTTGGAAGTTGGCATTTATGGTTATGACTGTGACTATGTTTAAATATTAAGAAATGAAATGTCATAGTTGTAATACTTCGTCCTTGTTTTAGAATTCTTGTTGAATAAATCCAGCTTTTAGCAAATCTCAAAGTATGCTTTCATGCGTTATCTCTATACATTGATAATATTAAACAAAGGAAGAGACACTCGAGATTTTATTAAAACTAGACAAGCAACCATTCTCAGCAATCAGGAATCTTGTAGTTGAAATTTTGATAGTAACCAGTTGAGGTCATTACACTCCGTCTACCAATAATTTCATTGCTTTGGTGTTGTTCTTTTCCCATTGAATCTTTTCATCTTTCCCACTAGGTTCAGGGTCTGCTTTTTCTACCATCGTATTTAACTCATGCTCTTTTAATGTAAGCATCATTCAGAATTTCCAAGCTACAAAGTTTGAAGCACCTTCAAGTCTGTCTTCAAGTCTAACTCCATTCACCATCTTGACGAATGTAATATTTTAAAAATATTTATGGTAGTTAGATTGCCTTACTTTTCGAAATCTGATCTGATCTTTTCCTCACACCTGCTCTGATACCATGTTAAAGTTTGATCAGATTCGGAAGTAGAAGAATTTTAATTTTATTCTTTATTGCTGTCACACAACTATGTAGGATGTATTTCCCAACTTGCCAAGAAGATCACTGCTGATTAGGAATGAACACCATTAATTCAAAAATGAATTAATCTTGATCTGCAATATATATGTTATGAATATCAATGTATTTGTCTTGCACTTTCAATTTTTGTACTTCAAATTTTGAATCGATATGCATCTCATATATATAACATAGTGAGGAGGCATGGCTATGAAGGGTCATGGCTCCACGTGGAGTCATGCCTCTTCATAGAGGCATGCTCCTCTAACTAATCGGCTGTCAACGATGAAACAAAAGAATCGATTCTCATAATCAATGGTTGTATTATTATTAAACAACACTATAAACTTTATCGATATCCATATCAAAATGATGCACAAAATATATAAACAATACTCAATATCGATTTAACTAATGAATGAGATTGATCATAATAAGGATTGGTTTAATCGATCTTCAATAATTCAATATAGTGATAATCAGTAATCGATTTGTTCTCAGATTATAATTAATTCATAATTTGAGTTCTCATAATCTAATTAAATATATGATTAGAATAATTGATTCACTTAATTGATTCATATGATCAAATAGATTAATACATGGTTAGTTTATATAATCGATTCTCTTAATCGATTTTCATAATCAGCATGATATATATATATATATATATATATATATATAAATCCAAGTTATGTATATATGTGTACATATATATAGATTATAATAAAGAACACTTTAATATATATATATACACAATGATACCTTTCATTATTAATCATGCTGACTATGATCAGCAATATAGAGATTAATCATGTATATGATTTCATCAATAGGATTTCTCCGACTGAAGCTACAAATCATTAACAATATATATGAATACATATCTGTATACACAATAATATATTATTAATCATGTTCATAAAGATCTTCAATATGTGATCAGTCCAACTGATGCTATAAATCATTAACATGTATAAATGTCCATCTAGATGATATCGTAATTGTCACTGCTATACTTGGGAATAAAATCTTATCTTCATTATAAATCTTACATATTTCAAAAGAACTACAATTTCTATGTAACATGAAAAAGTGTAAATTTGGAAAGGAATCTTTGCTTATTTGTGGCATGTGGTAGGAGAAGAGTAATTAATTATAGATCCCTCAAAGGTTGAAGTGTTTTCAAATTCGCCTACACCTAAGAGTGCTAGTGAGACAAGGAGTTGGATGCATAGTACATGAAAAAAAATATTTCTTGCTTTTTTCTCTATATGCTCTCATTTGCATCAAATTCTAGCCAAGGGAAGGAACTAATTAAAGTACAAATTAATCATGCTCTTGTGCTTGCCCTCCTGATTTGCAAGAGCCTTTTAAAATAGAGTTGATGCTAGTGAATATGCTGTGGGTGCTGTTTTGCTTGAAGGTGCTAAACCTATTTGTTATCATTCTTAGTTTTTTACTTCAATAGGTAGAGGACATTTTGGTTTATGAAAAAGAATTTCTTGCACTAGTTGAATTCATTTAAAAATGGAGAATTACTTGTTTGGTAAAGAAATCACACTGCACATTGATCATCAAGCTCTACAAATTTACAAGCATAAAATAAATTACAACTAAACAATACGAATGGATGGAATTCTTATGACAATTTCATTGGTGATCAAACACATAAGGGGTAGTAGTAATGTAGTGGCAAATTTGTTATCTAGATCACCTGTTTCAGCTATAACAATGGTTACATATTTGGAACCTTGTAATATCCTTGGATTTGAAACCTGAACTAATTCCCAACTCATACAGGAGGCTCTTTGATTTTAGCAAATGATCATTTTAACATACAGTTGACTTGTAATTTGTATGCAGCTAATCAGAGGTTTCTGGCTTCTAGTATTTCAACAGTGATATGGTTCCCAACACAGTTTATGCAAAAATAGATTATGCTACAATATTGAAAAACTTAGCAAGACAGTTGACTAAATTCATTTCATTTTAAAGATATGAGTGCATTATTCAGTACTGCAGAGATTATATTTCTCAGAAGATATACAGGATTACAATGTGCACCTGACTTGAATAGCTTGAGGAATACTTGCTGCTGACATTGGCTTTAGTTCAGATTGCCTTCTGGTTACAACATGTCCAGATTTCCTTATTCTTTCCTGGCCCGATCAATGTTTATAAAGATAGTTTGTTTCTGTATGCCTCCACTTCAGACATTGATTCTGTGCTCTGTGTAACATGACTGCTAACCTTTGGCACATGCTCTGTTCTCCTGAGTATTGCATTCAGCCACTTCTGTGAACTCTTCTGACAATCCTGATGCCTTTCCAAATTGTATACGAGTATGAGTCTTAAACAACTTCCATGTTCACAGATTTGCAGACTCCTTCAATAACCATCGCGGTGCAGCTGTCACCGGTCTTCTCACGATGTTAACACTTCCTCCATCTCCTTCGTTAGGAAGTTCTGAGTATTCTGATTCATTCCAGTTCCCGTGAGCTCGGTATGAATTTATTGGGTTAAACTCTTGATCTCGACGACACGTCAACAACTTCAACTCCTTCAGTATATATATTGGCTTCTACGCATTTAGATTGCCACTCGATAGCAGAACAATGGATTGCCGGCTCCGTTTATTAATGTCTTCGGTATCTTTGTTCTTTCAGATTGTCCCCTGAATCTGATTGCAGAACACAATACCAGCTTTGCCTTCAAACACCTAGGCCAGATGTTTCACTGGCGAAAATGTCTCCACACCTGATTTAATTCGTAATATAATACTGAATATGTATTCAATCTCCAAGCATACTTCCTCCATTCAGCGCTGTCATTTTTAAAGGCCATGATTCCCGTAGGAATCCCATAACATCTTCCGACTGATCACTTGATTATTGAAAACTCAATTATTTAAATATTAGTTTGTAACTAATATTTAAATATTAATTATTTATTACAATTATTAATTATTTAATATTAGTTTCTAAGTTTAAACTAATAATAAATAATTAACAACACTTATTCAAAATTCTAATGTAACACTTATTTAGGGGATATTATAGTCTCCCCTTCCCCATGTTGCTTGCCCACAAGCAATGCTAAATTGGAATGTTGAAGGATCTGGTCATTCTCCCATGTGGCGTCGTCAACATGTAAGTTTTGAATCAGATATTCTGTGATAGACCTATTCCTCAAATGTCGTACCCGTGTATCCAACACCTTCTCTGGAATCAACTCTAGTTTTCCCTCGTTATCAAGTGGAGGGAGGTCCTCAGAGACTGACACCTGCTGTCCCAGCGCTTGTTTGGGGCATGACACATGGAAGACATTGGGAATTCTACTTCCTTCCGGGAGCTAAAGTTCATATGCCACTGCACCAATTTTCCTGACAATTGATAGGGCTGTAATCGTAGATACACCAAGTCTCCAACTTCAAAACTGTGCACCTGTTTTTTTTATCAGCATAAGTGTTTTGCTGTTTTTGTGCACATTGCAAATTTCCCTTGAGAGTCTTCAGAATGTCTTGACATTTTTGCAGCCAATCCTTGGATTTTGGAACTCGACTATTATCAAGAGCCAGATCAATAAAAGATAAAGCATCATAGCCATACAACACATAGAAAGGAGACATTCCAATAGACATGTGGCATGTCGTATTACAGCAGGCTTCACCTAGATGAAGCTATTTGACCCAAGCTTTTTGATGCCCTGCTACATAGTTACAGAGACATCCTTCCAACCATTTATTCACTATTTCTGTTTGACCATTTGTTTGTGGATGGTAACTAGTGCTGTGATTCAATTCTGTCCCTGTCAACCTGAATAGTTCTTCCCAAAAATTACTCAGAAACCTACTGTCTCTGTCACTAATGATACGTTTTGGTAAGCCATGAAGACAAAATACTTCTTTGAAAAATAATTCCGCAATCAGTGAAGCTTTATATTTTGTAGTGATAGCATAGAAATGTGCAAACTTTGTCAATCTGTCTATTACAACAAAAATGCAATCCTTACCTTGAGACTTCGGTAGGCCAGTAATAAAATCCATTGGTACACTCTCCTACTTCTGCTCAGGAATCAACAAAGGCTACAATAGTCCGGTTGGATAAGTATGTTCTGCCTTATTCTGCTGGCAGGTGGTACATTCTTTGGCATAATGTAGGACATCGTCCTTGAGCCCTTTCCAAGTGAATCTTTCCCGTATTTGCCTGTAAGTTTTGAAATATCCTGGATGACCAGCCAAAGGTATATTATGAACTGATTGCATAATTCTCTCCTTCAATTTAGATCCAGGTACAAAGAAAATCTGGTCCTTATAATAAATAAGATCATTCACTACCTTATATTTGTCATCTTGAATGTTCCCATCCATTAAATCACAAGCAAATGAATTCTTAGAATATTCTACCAATAAGAGAGATTTCCAATCCGCTGTAACCACTGACAAAGCATTTATTTCAGGTCTTCTAGATAATGCATCAACTACTATATTGTTTTTACCTTTTACGTACTCAATTTCAAAATCGTACGCTTGGATCTTGCTGATTCATTTTTGTTGTCGATCATTCAAATCTTTCCGACCAAGGAAATACTTTAAACTGTTATGATCTGCTCGCCAACGCATGCATGATTGCCAGCATTTCTTTGTCATATATTGAGTACAATTTTTCATCTGTACTGAGCTTTCTGCTTTCATAAGCTATCAAATGTTTGTTCTGCATCAAAACTGCTCCTATTCCCTCACCAGATGCATCACATTCCAACACAAATGGTTGGTTAAAATCAGGAAGAACAAAATTAGGAAGAGCAAGCACTGGGCATGAGCTCATTACTTTTTAAAAGTTTAACAAATACCTGTTGCGCTTCTTGAGTCCACCTGAATGCCCCCCTTTTGGTGAGATCAGTCAATGGTGCTCCAGGCTGTGAGAAGCCCCTAATAAATCTCTTGTAGTAGCTGCATAAACCAAAAATCCCCTTAAATCTGAAAGATTTCGGGGTGGAGGCCAGTCTAGGATAGCTTGAATTTCTCCTTGATGTACCTGTATACCTTTAGCACTGATAATATGCCCCAAATACAAAATTTCTATCATACCAAATTCACATTTGGAAGCCTTTGCATAAAGAGACTGAGATTCCATGATTCCTAAAATTTCATCAATGTGCTTCAAATGATCTTCCCATGTCTTACTGTTTTTTGATAGTCTTTTTGTTGAGATACCAATAATCAATGCACATACTGAGAGTTCCATCTTTCTTTTTCACTAACACCACCAATGAAGCAAATGGGCTTGAACTAGGTCTTATGTGACCCATATCCAACAATTCCTTAATAGCCATCTCTATTTCATCCTTGAATTTCTTGGGATAGCGGTAAGGAGTGGTGATGACAGGTTGTGCACCATCCTCTAATTCAATAGTATGCTCAAAACCTCTGTCCGGAGGTCTTCCAGGAGGTATATCACTGAAAACCACATTGTGAATATCCAATACTTTCAACAAATCATCATGGTAATGCGTAGATTCAAAACATGTTACCTTAGCTGATAGCCTGATACCAAACACTGTGTTGATCATGTAACATCTCCATGTCTAAAAATAGTGTCCATTCGTTTAGCGGAGACGATCGTGGGACCACCATTAGACATACCCCCCGAGAACTATCTTCTTTCCATCAACTTTGAAAGAAAATTCCAGATGTTTGAAACTCTGTGTAATAGTGTATATTTGTCTAGAGATTCCATCCATTGAATACCCAAAACAACATTAGTATCAGCCAAATTAGTCACATAGAAATCATCTGTCACAGTATATTTACCCAGAGTAATACTCAATTGAGGAACTTTATATGTAGAAGATAAATTAGTCCCACCTACTACTCTAGCATCAAATCCCTCGTTCTACTCTTTGTAAACCTCGTTTAGCAACCAATGCAGCATCTATAAAATAATGAGTTGAGCCACTATCTAACATAAGAATGACTCGTTGTCCCTATAACACACCACGTATCCGAAAAATATTATAATGTGGAGTACCAGACATAGATGCTATTATTCCCCCTTCATGTTTTGTGTCCTATTCCTGCATCATTGTTATCATTTACCTGAACCATTCCTGTATTGTCTTCTTCACCATCAGAGGTCACCTCAATGTAATGTATTTTCCCTTTCCCAAACACCTGTGACCTAGTTCCCATGACTCCCTACAATTAAAGCATAGTTTTCTCCGTCTAAGTTCATTGCATTCATCATTGTCTAGTTTATTCTTGGGAGGTATATTCTTGTCAAATGGTTGCTTATCTTTGTCCTGTTTTGGTGGGGGACCCTTATATTGATTTTTCCCTTTTGATGATGGTTCCAATTCTCAAGCCCTTTTTATAGAAATCTGCAACGTAGGTGGATTTAGAGAGTTGACCAACCCTTTTAAAGAATCGGCTAATCCATCAATAAATATAATTGTTTTATGTCTTTCAGAAATTTCAGTAACTAGCACCAGCCAATTTCTCAAATTCAGCAATATATTTTTCCACTGTTCCTAATTGTTTAAGTTGTGTCAATTCCTTAAGATGTAGTTCAGGATCTTTTGAATCAAAACGGTCAATAAGACGTTTAGTGAATTCAACATAAGTATCAACCTGATTATGTCCCAGAGTTATTTGCCCGTGGTGCCACCATTCATGAGCTATACCATCTAAGTGCAATGCAACACAATTTATAGCCTCATTTTCCATCATAGGATTTAATTGAAAATATGTGTCTAATTTCTGAACCCAAGCCATGGCAGTAGTTTTTCCTGACCCATCAAAATATGGTATAGACATTTTGCCTATTTTCCTCTGTAATTCACTTCTATGACCCCTGCCTTTGTGTGATCTATGTTTCATTCTTACATCATAATATTCCCTAAATGTCATTTCAGACCTGAACTCTTCCCCTGACATCATCCAATCGTGGTGTATTTCATCTTGAAGTTCTCGAAAAGTAGGCTCATGTTCTGGCTGTACATTTCTAGGAGTGAAGGTCGGCATGAAAGGTCTGGTATGAGCTGACCCTGTTCTTTCTGACTGTTTGTTATTAACTGAATTATCTTCTCTACCATGCAAACCAACCCCATTATTTCCCCCATTATTCTGATTCTGGTTTAGATTGAATGCCATAAATTGATTCATCATAGTGGTCATTTGGTTAAGATTTTCTTGCATCTCCCGTTGACTCCTTATCAATGCTGTAATTAAGTCTCTATTACTGGTTTCAGGTTGTTCCCCCATTTTTTCCAAGTCTGGATTTGGTTTGTTTTTTCTGAGATAAAATGTCTGGGCAGGCTTTTTGCTCATTTAAATTTTTCCCTCAGGTTGGCAGGATGCACAGCTCTAATAGCAAGACAGTTGACTGAATTCATTTCATTTTAAAGATATGAGTGCATTATTCAGTACTGCAGAGATTATATTTCTTGGAAGATATACAGGATTACAATGTGCACCTGACTTGAATAGCTTGAGGAATACTTGCTGCTGATGTTGGCTTTAGTTCAGACTGCCTTCTGGTTACAAAAGTCCAGATTTCCTTATTCTTTCCTGGCCCGATCAATGTTTATAAAGATAGTTTGTTTCTGTATGCCTCCACTTCAGACGTTGATGTCTGTGCTCTGTGTAACATGTCTGGTAACCTTCGGCACATGCTCTGTTCTCCTGAGTATTGCATTCAGCCACTTCTGTAAACTCTTCTGACAATCCCGATGCCTTTCCAAACCGTATACGAGTATGAGTGTTAAACAACTTCCATGTTCACAGATTTGCAGACTCCTTCAATAACCATCGCTGTGCAGCTATCACCGGTCTTCTCACGATGTTAACACTTCATCTCCTTCCTTAGGAACTTCTGAGTATTCTGATCCATTCCAGTTCCCGTGAGTTCGGTATGAATTTATTGGACCAAACTCTTGATCTCGACTACACGTCAACAACTTCAACTCCTTCAGTATATATATTGGCTTCTACACATTTAGATTGCCACTCAGTAGCAGAACAATGGATTGCTGGCTCCGTTTATTAATGTCTTCGGTATCTTTGTTCATTCAGATTGTCCCCTGAATCTGATTACAGAACACAATACCAGCTTTGCCTTCAAACACCTAGGCCAGATGTTTCACTGGCGAAAATGTCTCCACACTTGATTCAATTCGTAAATATAATACTGAATATGTATTCAATATCCAAGCATACTTCCTCCATTCAGTGCTTTCATTTTTAAATGCCATGATTCCCGTAACATCTTCCAACTGATCACTTGATTATTGAAAACTCAGTTATTTAAATATTAGTTTGTAACTAATATTTAAATATTAATAATTTATTACAATTATTAATTATTTAATATTAGTTTCTAAGTCTAAAGTCTAAACTAATAATAAATAATTAGCAACACTTATTCAAAATTCTAATGTAACACTTATGAGGGGATATTACAAACCTTTCACAAAAGAGGCTTATTTAGACATGAAAATGATGTAGACTTTGAGGAGTACAAAGAACTTGAGGAATTGTGAAAAATGATATTTAATTTTATGTCAAAGAGATTTTGCTTTACAAGGTAGAAAACTATGAGTGCTGAAGGCACAAAGGCATCTATAGGTTAGGGAGGCACATACTTTTGAAGTGGTAGGCTTCTGCAGTGTTGGTATTATGGTGGTTCATTTGGAAAGATACGTGTGGCCCAAAATGTAGTAGGAAGTAACAAGGTTTGTTAGAGGTTGTGTATTTTTTTGCACTAGCAAGTCTAAGACAAGGAAAAAAGGAATGCCCATGCCTCTTCCGATCCCCACAATGCCATGGGAAAGCATTTCTATGGACTCTGTAGGAGTATTGAGTATGACTAGACTCTGGCATGATTATTTAGTTACAGTAGTTAATAGATTTAGTAAAATGTGTATTGGAACACCTTGCAAAAAGGCTATCATAGCTAAAGAAGTTGTTGATATGTTCTTTTCTCGTCTATGGGTGCACTTTGGACTTCCTGACTTCATAAATTTCAGATAGAGTTACAAGATTTGTCGTAAAAATTTTGTCCACTTTGTGGAGTATGATGGATACAATGCTCAAAAAGAGTACTGTTTTACCCATAAGTAAATGATGAGATTGTGGTCAAAAGGACCTCGGTGCGACTCATTAAATAGGGTACAGCAGTAGATGTCCTAAAACTTTGCATGAGTCAATTCCCTACATCCAACAGTCAATAATAATGCAATTAATTCATTTACAAAATATAACTATTTGAGGTATGTTTGTGGTATTTGCCTTAAAATCCATTTTGATGTAGCTTTTGAAGAACAAGTAGGAGGAGATAATGAGGTGGTTAAATCTTCAAAATTGGTTGAGAGGATCAGACAAATCTAACTCAGTAAAAAAGCAATTGGAAGGAACACAGAACTTGTATAAACAAGAACATGATCAGCATAGAAAGGAATATAAACTAAAGGTAGGAGGCAAAGCTCTACTTTCTTTGGATTAAAAAGGATTAGCAAGGACAGACTAAGAAAATTAAGACATTAAGCTATGGGCCCTTTGCTATTTTGGAGGCTATAGTTAAAAATGCTTTCAAACTTGATGTTCCCCACCTTCATGAAGATGCATTAGTTGTAAATTTATGGGTACTTGCAGCTTTATGAGTCCTCTATGTTAGATGAAAAGGATCAAGTGCTACTCTCTTTAGAAGACATGGATGTGGAAGGAAAAACCGTACTCATAGAGGCCATGGTAGAAGAAATGAAAACAAGTGAAATTAGGAACGGAGTCCAACAAACATTGAAAGTAGGATTCAGAGATCAGATGACTAGTCAAGCTAAATGGTTTTATTGGGGAGGGTGGAGGAACTCTTTTCTTCTTAGTATCTCATTAATCTGTTGTGGGACAAAAATCTCCCTAAGAAGGTGGGATGTGATCTGGAAGGATCGATGAATAAAAACTGAATGGTAAGATAGTTTTAGACTGAATTTACTAAATATCAAGCTACCTATTCATCTTCATTGCTATTTAAATTATGCACATGGAAATGATTGGCTGATGTTGTATTTATGAGATTGAGTCAAAGTGTTATTAGTGTTTTATGAACTGCATACTGTAGCTGTTCTTATTGGATTTTAAATTGACATGCACATGCTCTGGATTACATGCAAGCATAAGTAGAACATGGTCTCTTTCACTTTGAACATATACCTGAAAAGGTTGGATGGATTGCTTACCTATTGGCCTTGATACATAGAGGACACTTGGTAAAAATGTATACTGAGATGGTGATTTTTTCTGCTGAATTTTTTTATTCAAGTTAATTCTGTAAGCTTGTGCATCCTTTTGTGTCTCTTGTGCAATATTAGTTATAACTGAAAAGTTTAACAAGAAGACAATGCAGATATTTAGTATGTTTGTAAGCTGTTACTAAAATAAAATGCCGATTGCAGAAAGTAATGTGTAGAGATGATATATTTTTAGAACACCATAAGTTGAATTTCCATTAAGACACATTCAATTGTTCTATTATGGGTTCACGTGATGTTTGTATACATCATAAGTTTATACAAAATATACTGATCTGTTTTCACATCTTATGCAGATTAGCTTTCAAGAGTTTAAGAATAAGCTGTTGGAGCCTGGTTTGGTAGATCGCATTGAAGTTTCTCACAGATCTGTGGCAAAGATATATGTTAAGGATTCACCTCATCCTATTTCTCGAGAAGGCAACACTGATGTAGATAGTGAAATTCGTCCTGATGTTAGCAGAGGCAACGCTAGTCATTACAAATATTATTTTGAAATTGGAAGCGTTGAGTCATTTGAGCGCAAGTTGACGGAAGCTCAGGAAGATTTAGGAGTTGATCCACATAATTATGTTCCAGTAATATATATTTCAGAACTCTCTTGGCTGCAGGAAATCCTGTCATTAGTTCCCACAGCTCTTGTGATTGGGACACTTGTTTATTTAAATCGCAGAAGTGGATTTGGTGTAGGTGGAGGTGGAGGTTCACGTAGCATATTCAGTGTTGGAAAAGCTCATGTGACGAAACTAGATAAGAATTCAAAGGACAAGGTTTTTATCCAAAAACTCTACCATGGATGAAGATGCAATTTCATTGTCAGTATTGTTTGGTTGCATGTTAAATTCCTTTGTTTTGCTGTTTAGGTTCATATACGGGATCAAGATTTTGCAACAATGCGAAAATTGACATTTGTACTTATTTTAAAGCTTCATCTGTTTCTCATTGATTGGTTGCAGTTTATGAGCATAGTTCTCTTGAATTCTACAACTGTTAGCATTGCTTGCATTTCTTTATTATTAAAACTTGATAGAGCTCATGGTAATATTCAAAGGAATAATTATTGCTTGAAAAGAGGGATTTACATGGGGAAGTACTGGTCATTATCCTGGACATGATTGCTTTTTCTTACAGGCATATTGCTTTCTTTGAATGCATGAAGGTTCTAGTTGTTGTCACATGTTACAAACTTATTTTCAGATTGGATTTTACATATGAGTCAGTTACCAGATTGTTTATCATATTCATTGTGCGTTGATTATTTTTTCAAGTACTGGTACTAGCACTGCCTTGATTCTTTTATTTATGAGAGTTATTGTAGGATAATGAAGTTGTAATGTCCCCAAATTATGAGTACTTAAATTTTGCCCTAGGTTACAATTTCTTATCAAAACAAGTAGGTTTATAGATATTCTTCACTTTGATTGAGACTCTACAAGCAAGTTAGGAATTATTTATAACCATAATTCCTAAATATCCTTTAGTTGGAAATAAGCATATATTGGAAATATAGATCAAATCACTAGATTGCTTAAATCAGTTTTAAGATGGCTCAACCATAGATACCCTTCACTTTGATTGAGACCCTACAAGCAAGTTAGGAATTATTTATAATCATAATTAATAATATCCTTTAGTTGGAAATAAGTATATTTTGGAAATATAGATCGAATCACTAGATTGCTTAAACCATTTTTAAGATGGCTCAACCATAGAAGAGGTAAGATAGGGTGCCGTAGAGACCCTCTAGCCTAGGCCCAAGAGTGGATATAGATCCCTTGTGGCCTCATGTGGCCCGTGCCATCCACATGAGGGGGTATACCTAGTGAGGTGTCCTATCACTGTTCCCCTCAATCTTGTCTTTTCTATCTTAGGTCCAATGATTGAACATCCTTATGCATTTGTTTGCCATGATAGAGGTCATGAGTATTCATAACAGGGTGCTCAGAAAGTCCATCCATCCTAACCCAAAGGCAGTCCCCTTTGGCCCCATGGGACTCCCCAGTCATATACCATGAAGTGGCGTGCTTAGAAGGACCATTCCCCTGCCTGTAATCCCTCATTTCCCCTACCATGGCTGGTTACACCAGTCAAAGAGTATAAACATACATAGCATTTCATACATATCTCCTATATTAAAACATTCACGAATCAGCAATATATCTATGATACTATGACAGATAATCATGAAATGCATATTAAATCAAAGGTATGCAGATGTACACAAAATTATCTATTAAGAACGGAAACCCATCCCACAATATATATAGTTAGTGCTGTAAGTATGACTGCCTTTCCTATGGCTTTATACTCTTCTCCCATTCAATGTTTGAATGATAAATATAGACTGATTGAATTGATGGAAGAGTTGATTGCAGGTCTGTTTGCATGATTCCCAATTGATGTTTGATGAATGATAGAATGATTTCCTTTGATTTGATGATTTGATATGCTAGTGAATGATGATTGAATGAATGTGGAATTCATAGATTGAGTGTTGATTCGATGTATTGGTGAGTGATGATAGATAAATGATCCTTGAATGCTTTCTCCATTATACATTGTTGGTAAAAGGGTCACCACCTTTAATGAGAATTGAGTCACCGCCTTTCATTGTTGCCTTTGAGAATAATATATTATTCCCCATATTGACCTCCCTTGGATGTCTTCTGCAAATGAAACCTTCTCCCCTTTATATCTTACAATGTGAGAGAGTCACACCTCCTCATCATGTCTACCCTTTGCATTGGTCACAACCTTTGACAATTACCACTCTTTGGAAGAGTGACAACTCGTCATCATTGCTGCCTGTTTGGAAGTTACATCCTTATTCTCTTCCTGTTCCTTTCTTCTTCCATTGATCCTTCCTTAATTCCTTGTAATATCCCCTTCTCAGTGATCATTCATGTGTTGATTAGCCTATTCTTCTGTTATCTCGGTAGGCTAATTCGGAGATATAAGGGATGAGAGGCTGACATTGTCAATTATTTATTCATGGAGAAATTAATAATATTATTTTGAGCCCTTAAAGTAATATTATAAGGGAAAGCTCACTTTTGGTTATAAAATTAAATTATAAAAATAAAGTGACTTAAGTTATGAAACAAAGTCATAAAGTGACTTTATTAAGAAGGTAATAAAATATAAAGTGACTTTATCATGAAGGCAAAGTTATAAAATGAATTTATTTAATTCATTAAGCCTTCTAGAAGTGGGAAGAACCTCTTGGAGGAGGGAAAAGTTATTAAAAATTGCACATTGTGATTTGAGGTCCAAAGGCGGTTTAGAAATTCTATTTAAGGGGTTTTCTTCCTTCTCCAAGGATTATGATATGTTGATTTGTTACTTGATAATTTCTCCATTGTTATTGGTTTGACAGTAGCATCCATATCTGAGGACAGAAACTCTTGGATATTTGTAGGTTGGAGGAAAAGCCAACACTACTTCAGAGGTGGGCTCACTCAGGGTTCATCATTGAGCAGATTTGCATCATTTTAAACAGGTTTTGGAGGAGATTTTCCGGCTAGGGCGATTGTGTAGTAGCAGCTTCTCCTTTTTTGGACTACAATCATTCTTCATATTGTAGCGATTATTTGTGGGCTTGGTAGCAACTTCACATTGCATAGGTCTCTCTTGCATGTCATTCAATCTTCTTCCGTATGTTACAAATGATCATATCTCACAGGGGCTTTGATGATATTAGAGTGGAATCATGTGGGTATGTTGCATGTAAATTTTATGCACGTTCTAGCATTGTAACAACAATACATTTGTTGTAACAGCCATGCATGCTTTATATCAGAGTCATTTTCAATAGATTTGTCTTTGAAATTGCTTATTTCCTTGGAAATCCATATCGTTTCCGTTGTATGTTTAGTTTGCATGTTATTTTGCAATGGAATGAAGCAAAACATGTCATGAATCGAAAACCCAAATCAGATTTGTAAACTTTTCTTAGTTTGAGATATTTCATTGGTATCAGAGCCACCAATCCTGCTAGCTCGTGATGTTGCATGTCATATTTTTCAGTTGCATGTCATCTTTTTTAGTTGCATGTTAGATTTTGCAGTTACATGTGTGTTAAATTTTATTGCATGACAATTTGGTGAATACCCAGATGATTGCATGTCAGTTTGGTGGATACCTAGATGGTTGCATGTTACTTTTGATCAGTTTGTGAAAATGGGTTATTGCATGTCAGTTTAAAATTGTAACGAGAATCGCACATGAATCGCGATTCGATTCACCCTCCCCGATTTTTTGGGAGCCAGTGAATCAGATCGGCAGTTTTTTGGCATGAATCACCTGAATCGCCGATTCAAGCGATTCATCAAAAATCGCCTGAATTGCCATGTGTGAAACAGCATGAATCGGCTGTCAAGTCAAAAAAACTTAAAAAACACTTTTTTTTTAATCTTTTTTTTGTGTCTTTCATCTTACATACATTTATGATTTGATGTCTTATGGAGCTGAAAAATAACTCTCGATGCCTTATAAAATAATTAAAGTCGGTTGAGCTTTCGGGGGCGC
>MU228071.1:3948793-3978459 GCA_018584345.1 Thuja plicata
ATAGTGTGTTTAAGTTATATTCAATAAAGGGTGCATGAAATAAGTTTTAAATTGTTAAAATCTCTAAATTTTAAGGGTTTTTTAAATTTGCCGATTCATGGGCGATTCGCGATTCGATTCGGCCTTGTCGATTCCGGTTCTCGTTACTTTGGTTTGAATTGACTATATGCACCCTAGAGAGATAGGACCACACAAATATTGCACCAGAAGCAAGTCAAGACAACAAGGAGCTTAAATTAACCCAACTGAAGTAGAAATGGGTGAAAGAAAAGGTGAAAGCTCGCCAAGGGAACTGAATAATCAGCTTAACGATTTTTTGATCACCTTTGCACAACAGTAGCAGCAAATGCTACAACAGCTTCAGGATCGTATGATTACAACCACGAGTCAAATGAGATTGGATCATTCACGATCAAGAGGTGAGAGTAGTACAAGGCAAAGCAATACTGCTAGAGCCGCTGCAACAGTTTCAGATAGACTTCTTTGACCTACTTTTGTACCAAAAAGAGAAGAACAATCATCTACAAGTTCAAAACAACACTATAAAAGGAGAAAAAAATCAAAGAAGGTACGCAAAAATCTATGTGAAGAATTTGATAATCATGCCGAGTTGGTTCATGAGGACAAAAGGGAAGCATTGGGGAGTGACTCACATGAGGCTTCGTCATCTTTGTGAGAAGATTCACAAGAGGATTCTAGAAGAGAGATAAACATGACTTTTCTTTGTGTTAAGCATGAGATTGATATGGATAATGATGCTATGGATTCTTTGGGTGACCACGATGCGTCTTCTAGTGTGTTAGTTGATTCCAATGTTGAACTTGACACAATTCAAAGTACATACACATGAAGAAAAATCAGTACATGGCATTCAAAGTGCAAGTGTTGAGAATGAAGTTTCCAATAAAGAGGTGCTTGTAAACGTTGAAGGCACGACACAAATGCATGACAGTTGTGCTGATTGTTATAACAACAGTGACATATCTCTTCATCCTCAAGGTAATGCAGCCCATAATCATGGAGAAGACAATGTGATGGAGTCACCTAATGCTGGCGTTCAAGTTTTGAAAGATGAATGTGAGTTGTTGGTTGATGATGCATCCTCCAAGAGGATTGAATTTGTTCACCTTGGAACAAGACTAAATCAATCCCATGTAATGGTTGAGGGTTGGATTGAGAAGGCAAATGAAGCTTATTTGATAGCCCAACAAGCCAAGTTTCCTCTGCAACAAATTATTATTATTGGTGGACATAATGATTCTATGGAAGTTACTATTAGTGGACCAGCCACTCATGAATTGACTTTGGGTGTTGGTGATGGCATCTACATTGCAAATTTGATATTGGCATCTAATTCTTGTGATGGTACAGCTGCATATTGGTTGGAATTTCAGCCAAATGACATGGGTTATTTACTGATAAGTGACTGTCCTACATGGCCGTTCGCTACGTTTTTAGAATTGTTTGGGTCTACATCAGCTATGGGTATGCATTGGAATGTGTGGGAACAAGATTACTTGATGGGAAATCCCCATGAGACGAGTCTTCTACTTTTGCCTTGGTATGATGCCATCTTTGCCATCCTATTTGTTGCTGGTCTGAGATATAACAGCAGTATGTGGTGGCCTAGTATGTTGATTTTTTAATATGTGAGAATTGCTTATCACATCCTTTGGCTGGTCTACATGTACGGTTGGATGACTGATGATGATTCCTGGGTATTAGATTACTACTTCATCTCATACAACAAGTTCTATATTTGGGATCTAGGTATTGATTGGTTGGGTGTATTGTTTCACATGGATTCCATTGTGTTGCTTCACAATTTGTGGTGTATTGGCATTGATGTTAGAGTAGTGCAACATTTTGGTGGAGCAATGTTTCTAAGGTTGATATGGGATCCCGATGTTTGGTTTGCAGGTGCAGATTGCTTTGAGGGCAAGCAATCCTGGGAAGGGAGGACTGTAATGTCCCCTTCTCCTTAGTAATCCTTCACGTGTTGATTGGCCTATTCTTCTGTCATCTCGGTAGGTTAATTCGGGGGTATAAGGGATGAGAGGCTGGCATTGTCAATTATTTATTGATGGAGAAATTAATAATATTATTTTGAGCCCATAAAGTAATATTATAACAGGAAAGACACTTTTAATCCTTCATGTGTTGATTAGCCTATTCTTCTGTCATCTCGGTAGGCTAATTCGGGGATATAAGGGATGGGAGGTTGGCATTGTCAATTATTTATTAATGGAGAAATTAATAATATTATTTTAAGCCCATAAAGTAATATTATAAGGGGAAAGACACTTTTGGTTATAAAATTAAATTATAAAAATAAAGTGACTTAAGTTATGAAATAAAGTCATAAAGTGACTTTATTAAGAAGGTTATAAATATAAAGGGACTTTATTATGAAGACAAAGTTATAAAATGAATTTATTTAATTCATTAAGCCTTCTAGAAGTGGGAAGAATCTCTTGGAGGAGGGAAAAGTTATTAAAAATCGCACATTGTGATTTGAGGTTCAAAGGATTATGATATGTTGATTTTTTACTTAATAATTTCTCCATTGTTGCTGGTTTGACAGTAGTAGCCATATCTGAGGACAGAAACCCTTGAATATTTGTAGGTTGGACGGAAACCCAACACTACTTCACATGTGGGCTCACTCAGGGTTCATCATTGAGAAGATTTGTATCATTTTAAACAGGTTTTGGAGGAGATTTTCCGGCTAGGGCAATTGTGTAGTAGCAACTTCTCCTTTTTTGGACAAGAATCATTCTTCATATTGTAGTGATTATTTGTGGGCTTGGTTGATCTTGATTCCTCCTTGCATGTTGGTTTTGGTGCACCTCTACAGTAGCAAATTCACATTGCATAAGTCTCTTTTCTTGCATGTCATTCAATCTTCTTCCGTATGTTACAAATGATCATATCTCATAGGGGCTTTGTTGATATTGGAGTGGAATCATGTGGGTATGTTGCATGTAAATTTTATGCACGTTCTAGCATTTTAACAACAATATATTTGATGTAACAGCCATGCATGCTTTATATCAGAATCATTTTCAATAGATTTGTCTTTAAAATCGTTTATTTCCTTGGAAATTATATCGTTTCCTTTGCATGTTTAGTTTGCATGTTGTTAGTTTGCAATGGAATGAAGCAAAACATGTCATGAATCGAAAACCCAAATGAGATTTGTAAACTTTGAGACAATATCCTAGTTTGGGATATTTCATTCCTATGCTCCCATTATGCAGATCAGAACTGTCTTATATTTCAGAATAGAACTTACTATGATTACCTTCCTTATGATGATGCCTTCTTCCATGCCTTCAACAAATGACTTTCCCTCCTATTTATATCTTCATGATGGGAGAGTCCCAATGTTTCATTATTACAACCTTTCAAGAGAGTCACAACCTTATTTCCTTCACATTCCTTCTTTAGTTCTTATGCTCCCTTCTTTCTTCCTTCCTCCATAAACCCCACACACATATCTGTTCCACTATTCCGTGCTCCTCCTTGAATGATCTATTTTCATTTTCTATATATTATTCTCCTTTTCAAATCTATTTATAACATATTCTTATATCTGCTGTTGTACTTTATAAATCTGCTCTTAATTTGACTGATTTATCATATTTTCTACTTGCAAATCTCTCACATATATATCTGTTCTATGTCTACACAAAATCTGTTTTTATTTACATGATATTATATTGACAAACTTTCCTTTGTATGCAAACCTTCTACATAATTGTCTGCTCTGAAATCTGCTTTAATTCTTTTCTAGACTCAATGAGATCTCTTTCTTCCTTCTCAATTCTGTTTTAAAACTGATCATAAATCTCTCACTAATGAACTTAATTTCCTCTTCAAAATCTGTTTATTCTCTCCACATATTCTTTTTATCTTATCTGAGACAACCTTCTTATACAATGCCTAGGTGTATATCCGATATGTATATTTCATACACACCCTGCACCATTCCAATGCTCTCCTTAAGCTCTCTTTATATCTTCATTTTATTGAAGGGACACATCCCTTTTGATATTAGACCTCACCTAGAGGAGACATGTCTTAATTAACGTACCTCTTAAAAACAAACCAATTTGCACCTCTTGGATTATATATAATTAATTCCTTCTAATGAATTATTGCTTATTAACTGCTTTTTAATTGTTTGTTTGTTCTAATCAAATCATTACATAGTCTTGTCGCTGTCAATGGTTTTGTGAAGTTGACAATATTGATGAAAAATCAACCAGCATTCTTGTCGAAAGAGTTTTTCTGTATATACAACTTGCTGTATATTACATTACTGTTGTTCTTTATTGATTGCTGCTTTATCCTTTACTAAAGTCGCTTTGACTGTTATCTTCATCATTTGTTTGGTTTAATTCTTAACAAGGATTTGTTTATTATCACTGCTGATAGGAGAATTACTGCCGTTGATCGCTCCTTAGGTTCAATATTTGCAGAAACTCGTGAAGTCTTATGAGTAAGATGATTTTCTGATGCTCGTCTAGGTTTTCATGTCGGGGACATGACGTAAGTTGGTTTGTTTCATCACCTGCACATAGAGAATCAGGGCTGATTTACAATAGAGGTGCATTTCTCTTCAGGTGTTATTCTGTGCATACTATCACAATGTAGAGTTATACACCCTACATAATTAGAACAATTTGTGGGAATGATTTGTTCTCTTATTTTGGTATGATATTTCTCTTCCTCAGCAACAATCAGATCCTTAATGTTGATAGTGATATATCGTAAGTATTTCCTAGGGATGTGTCTCTGCGGCCTAGACACCCATAGTGGACATGCAGGACATTCTGGGGCTAAGGACAGTCCCCAGGGGCCAGGATACCCACCCCTCCACCCCCAAAATGGGCTTCTCCTATTAGTTTGCTAAAATGGAGACAACGCAGCCTCCCTGGGATGTCAGCGCATTGTCTCCTCGTGCCTATAACTTTCAAACAATAAAAAAAAGTTTCCAATAAAAAATGGTGGAAGGTTTCATGTGTTACGGAGGTCAAGTCTTCTCCAAAGGAGCATAGAGGAGAGTGAAGAATCTAGATACCTTTCCAGATTTAGTGAAGCTAAATTGATAGTGCTTATCTTCCAGAAATATCACTTGTGATTTCAGTTCCATTCTCACAGGAACTGGGAATATTCATTCCATGTTGCTCGCAAATTCTGTGATTCTTTGCCAAAGTTATTCTTGATCAACCTGAACAGTTTTTCTCCCTCACAAAATCCAGTTGAATCAAAATCAGCCTATGTGAAATCAGCATATGTCACCACACTATAATGCCCTTGTGTGATAAGCCCGTGATGCCATGACTCATGCTGTATGATCCAAATGAAGAATAGTAAACTTGATGGCTTCATCTTCTGTGATAGGGCTGAGTGAAAGATATCTGTCTAGTTTTTGGGTCCGAAGCTCATGCAGTGACCTTTTCCAAGCCATCAAAAGTTGGAGAGTCAATTTACTCATCCTCTGTTGTAAATCTTTGCTAAATTGTTGCATAGGTTGCCTCCCTCTTGATCCTTTCCTAGCATTATGGATTGTATGAATGGGATTTGATGTCTAATATCAGGATCAAGCTTGGAAAGTTCATATATGCAGGCAAAAAAATTTAAAATCATTTACTGTAGGAATCAGCTCTACCTCTTCTCGTGTCTCTAGGTAAGAATGGGGCTGTGTGCGCTGGGGAACTCCACTGTCATGATTTGCAGACTCGTTCTGATTTGAGTTGTTGCCTTCTGCTTCATTATTATGTGTAGATATAATGGAATTGTTGGAATTATTAATGTTCTGCAGCATTTGCAGGAGTATTTGTGTTGTTTGTTCTTGCTGTTTTGCTATTTATTTTTGCCTTTGTGCTATTTGTTATTGTCCTGCATCAAAACCCTCCATTCTCATCATTTTACCTCTGCCTCCTATTCCAGATCCTGATTGTTGTGACTCTTGGCTTTAAGTTTTTTTCTTTTTCTCTTCAGGGTTCGCTGATCCCTTTGACTCGATTGCACATACAAGATTTATCCAGCAGGTTGGGAGGGCTACCTGCTCAAATACCACTAAAATGACCCTTGGGTTTAACAAATGACATAACCAGTTTCAGATCTAGGGTTTCAAGTGAAACAACATCAACTTAGCAACATAAGCATCTATGATATGATCCTAGGGTTTTCAAATGTTATTCTACTCAAATCTGACAAAGTAAATTCAAATTATAAATCTGACAATAGCATTTTAGAATATGAATCTGCATACCATACTGTCAAAACTACAAAATAAACTAGTTGATTTTCACTTCAGAACACAATAGAAGCAACCACTTGGGAATCCCAAATTCTGTTGACAAATGTAATATAAAAGTTGCTGCAATATAAGTCAAAGACTGAGTAGGAGTATACATAATTTAATTGCTGATGAGAGCTTGCAACAAAGGATGGTATAATGATTAATCCTTAGCTAGGTCATTGGATTCCCAAGAATTCTTATCTGTAATAATCCCTCAATGTATCACCTATTGAGCCACAGATATCCTTGTGTAAGGGGTGTGCTTATGGTCAGATGCCCTTTACTTTTTTGATTTTCTGCTCTTAGAACTGAGGTCATAAGCCAGCATCCAAGATGCTGTAGACACCCTGATCAAATGTCATTGGATAGCAGCTTCAGACTTATATATTTGGACTCCTTTTGCTAGCATTGACTTGATTGTTCCCCAAATCTGGGTGAAGAGCCTGCAGTAGTGCTCAGATTGCAATGCATGCCTGGTAACCAATATGGATTGATCACACCTAGGGTTTCTGATCTTCCACAGCTGTAGCCTTCAGTTCAGAATCCACCACATCACGTTCTCTCCTCAAATTTGAACCAAATCAATTCCTAGGCTCAGCTTGCCCGCTTCAGGATGAGTATGCCAAGGACATGAGTCGGGTCTTGTCTAAATCCCTGTAAGAGTAGTTGACAGGGAATTTTGTCCCAGCAACAATGATTGCAAACAGAAGTTGGATTATGCATGGAAAAGTCCGTTACAAATGACAAATCTCATTCTATTATATGTGATCAAAGTAGTCCAAGGTGATCAAGTTGGCCAGTTTGCCCAAAGAGATAGTTGGCGCCAAAATTCAAATATTATTATTTCTATTAAAATGACTAATATTATTATAACTATAGTGTTTAAAAACACTCTTATCAATTAAAACAAAATAATTCTATAGTGTAGGGGCATTAGGGACATGACAAAGTGTGTGAGTCTTCCAGGGATTCAATAAAATCATAGATTATTAGTTTTGTGATGATTGTCATTCAGGGTCATCAGCTGACCAATAGATATATAATTAGCAAGGTGATTGCATATATGTAACTGAGAGAAAAGGTACTGAGCTATTCTTCTGGGTTGTCATCTCCTATGTTGTGTCACATAGTGTGACAAGGAGGGAAAGAGTTGGGAGGTGGTTGACTCAATGTTTCTCTAGGTTCTCTTTAGGTCACATATATGATCCCTTCCCAAGTTCACATCATCTTATTTCAACCTTGCATGTTTTCCTGCAATATCTATTTATTTTCTTGGGTATGATGGACAGGTTTGACTATGGATAATAATACCATAGTAGACCTTACATACCCCATATATGAAACCATTTAGTGGGCCTGAGGCACCCAGGAATCAGACACTGGTTTGCTCCTTGCATTGCTCTCTCTGCCCCTCTCTCACTTTTCCCTAGCTTGAGAGCTCTAAAGGACAAGCTTTTTTGATAGTGCTCACAAGTTTGCTATACCATACTGTTAGGAGTGTCTTTCACACCTAAGAAATTCGCTTGAGTACATGCTTCCACATATCTCTTCTAGCAATCCTCCTGGATCCTGGTGAATTTGGCCATCTAGGTGGAGATCGATACATTGGAGCTGGCCCCATTTCTCTTTGTTGCACAGGTTTGAAGGAACATGAGGGAAAACTTGGCACATGCTTCAGTTACTCAAGTAGGCTGCTCATCAGTTGCAATTTAGTTATATTTTAGGGTTCATTGATGCAGCTATATGTAGTGATTTCTAGATTTGAATCACACGGATTGATCTAGTCAGCACATTATTGCTGCAAATCATGAAACTTAAGTCAACCAGGGGAGAGAAGATCGGGGGTTTTACTAATTTTTTTTTGGATTTGACATGTTGATGCCCTTGATGTGAGTAATTCTAACAAAGTGTAAATATGATTCAAGGGAAATAATGATGATCATCTGAATTAATGCTATAACAATGAATTGGGTAATTTAACCTTCTTTGCATTTGGACTCATATATCTAATTTCTGTTGTGAGATGAAATTAAGGGCTTCTGTCAAGGTCTATTCCATAATGTAACCAAAATTCTCTCATCTGTTAATGAAATTTTGAAGAACTATTCTTTTTACGAGACACATAATAGACCTTAATACATTTTATCTTACCCAAGTTAGGTCCTGCTGGTAGGAACTACAATCCATTTCATGGCTATCTCATTGAGGGAAGGTCTATTCATCTATTAAATGATATACAAATGGGGTGTATTAACCATTTTTTACTTTCTGAAGTATGTTTTCGCTACAAAACATGAATTGGTTTTAATTCATTTTATCTGTCTTGTAAGGCGTGGCATGCTGCTAAGAAGTATTATCCATTTCAGAAAAGCATGTCTGAAAATGTTAATGGACCTTAATACATTTCATCTTACCCAAGTTAGGTCCTTCTGGTAGGAACTACAATCCATTTCGTGGCTATCTTATTGAGGGAAGGTCTATCCATCTATTAAATGATATACAAATGGGGTATATTAACCATTTTTTACTTTCTGAAGTATGTTTTTGCGACAAAACATGAATTGGTTTTAATTCATTTCAACTGTCTTGTAAGGCGTGCCATGCTGCCAAGAAGTATTATCCATTTCAGAAAAGCATGTCTGAAAATGTTAAACAGTATCAATTTGGACTGTATCAATGTCTGAAATTTTGAAGTACTTTTTTGTTAACAGACACATAATAGATGTTAATCCATTTCATCTTTTTACTCAAGTTAGGCCCTGATACTAGGAACTACTATCCATTTCATGGCTATCTCGAGTTAGACCTTGCTACTAGGAACTAGGAAGTATTATCCATTTTAGAAAAGCATGCCTTGAAGATGTCAAATCATACCAATTTCAAGAATGACTATGATGCATGCCATTCTAACCAGTACTTAATTTTTGGGAGATCTGTTAAAATAAATAATACTATTATTTGGCAGCATTAATAAATGAAAACCATGGCAAACATGATAATATCTCTTTTGGGCTGGACTACTGATGTATTTGATTTCATATCTTTGTCCTTATTTTTCATTTCCTTTTGCTTACTCACTGTATTTTGTAATTGATGAAATAGAATTGTTTCTTCTGTTGTTTATAAGACATTTCCTCATAATTATACAATGCTGCCTAGTGTTTTGCTAAATACTAACTTGAGCAATATCAATTTGCAAAGGGAATCTTCCATCGAGCTTAATTGGTTTTCCATATGACAATGCTTTTCTACTGTTGCTTAGTTCTTCAATGTTGTTTTAAATACAACATGAACAATCAGATTTTGTGTCATTTGCATGTTTCCTCTAATCAAAGCCTGTTGTCTATGGCTTCAGATATTGTTCAAAGATGTCGCTGGATGTGATGAAGCCAAGCAAGAGATAATGGAATTTGTTCATTTCCTGAAGAATCCGAAAAAATACCAAGATGTAGGTGCCAAGATTCCTAAAGGGGCGCTCTTAGTGGGCCCTCCTGGTACTGGTAAAACACTTCTTGCAAAAGCTGTGGCTGGGGAATCTGCAGTCCCTTTTCTTTCCATATGTGGCTCCGACTTTATGGAAATGTTTGTTGGTGTTGGGCCTTCTAGGGTAAGAGATTTGTTCTCTCAAGCAAGACAATCTGCACCAAGCATTATCTTCATTGATGAAATTGATGCCATAGGCCGTGCAAGAGGTCGTAGTGGGCTTGGATCAAATGATGAAAGAGAGAGCACACTTAATCAGTTACTTGTAGAGATGGATGGATTTGGAACAACTGCAGGGGTAGTAGTCCTTGCAGGTACCAACCGGCCTGATATACTTGATAAAGCATTGCTTAGACCTGGCCGATTTGATCGTCAGATTTCAATTGAAAAACCTGATATAAAGGGCAGGGCGCAAATATTTTCATTATACTTAAAAAAGCTAAAGATCGATCAAGCACCCACCTTCTATTCTGAGCGTTTGGCTGCTTTAACTCCGGGGTTTGCTGGAGCTGATATTGCAAATATTTGTAATGAAGCAGCTCTTATTGCTGCAAGGGGTGATGAGAAACAAATATCTTTGGTACACTTTGAAGCTGCTATTGATCGAGTTATTGGTGGACTGGAGAAAAAAAATAAGGTATTAACTCCCTCTTTTCCTTCCAAATATACATGCCATCATTCATTTACATGATTTGAGTTTGGTTGCTTTGTACTTACAGTAAGTTTCCAAACATGTTAACATATTGTTATTAGGAGTTTAGGATCATTTAATCAATTTTTAAATGCAGAGCCATACATTTCCATGCATGTACTTAACCACGCAATAGGTTCATGTGTGTTAATATTACAAATGTTTGCCTGATTGCAGTTAATAGCTTTATAGTTATGTGTTTAAAAACATGCTAGCATATCTCTTTTAGGTTTTTCAAATTTTTATCGAAGGTCTTTAAGATTAAAAGAAGATCCACAAAATTTCAATGCAAACATCAACTTAAAATTGTCATTTGATCTTAAGCATTGAAGCAAAGAGGACGTTTGATATAGATTAAATAATAGTCACGTGGATTTTACGTCATGTACCCATCACAACAGGTAAATAAGAAATTTAACATACTGGAAAATTGTCTTATTAAATAGGACTTCACAATTTTCTGCAATAATTCCCCGTGGTAGACCCAGAAATAAAGCAGTAATCTATATAAACTCAGAACTTAAGCAGTGATGCCCAGAAAACTAGAAGTGATCTCATTAAAGAAAAGGTAATCATTTGCCAAGGGGCGATTTCATTAAAGCACCGACCATTGTTTACGAATAGAGATCACACTAATTAAAGCCATTTATAATGACAATCGGTTAACTAATGAAGGATTGCGACCAAATTAATGGAGACTGACCTGAACTAATATGATATAAATTCATTTGAACTTAATACTAATTCAAATGGGCAGACCTGCAGGAAGGGTGATATAATTAAGATTAAAGAGCCAACCTCCAAGTTGGAAGAGTTGCGATTAGCAATTTGGAGAGAATTTGTGGGAAGGAACATGTCTCTCCCTTTCCAAGGGAGAAGATACATAGATTTCTAAAGATCAATTCCAAGAGAAAAAGGGATCAAGACAGAAGAAAATACAAATCGATTAGCAGGAGAAGGTAAAAGGACTCAGACCTTACACCAGCATAGCGAACAGAATAAGGCACTCATAAGAAAGTGTTGCCCAGCATTCAAGGAATGCAATTGAACAAAATAATCAGCGAACAAAGCAGCAGAGATATAGAAGACAAGAAGCAGAAATAATCAGTGAACAAGTCAGCAGAGATATAGAAGGGAAGAAGTAGAGATAATCAGTGAACAATTCAGCAGAGATATAGAAGAGAAGAAGCAGAGATAATCAGCAAACAAGTCAGCAGAGATATATAAGATAAGGAGCAGAGATAATCAGTTTATAGGACAGCAAGGTTATAGAAAATAAGAGCAGAGATAAGCATCAAATAGCAGCAGATCAAGTAGCAATATTAATACATTCAGACACTGGGTATAAAGGTCCCAGTTGGGGACATTACAAGTGGTATCAGAGCATGTTCCTGCCAGCCTGAGGGGAACTAGTTGATAGAACTTAGCCAACCAGCAATTAGGCCTCTAGAAAGGGAAAAGAGAAAAGTTGTCTCCCAAAACAATACAAAAACCCTTCAAATGGAACAAGAATTGAGGACTTTCATGGAAAGAAATGAGAAGACAAACGAAGCCATGCTCCAAGCCCTACAAAACATAAGCACCACCTTAAGAACCAACAAAGGGGATGGTGGGAATACAAATTCTAGCCAATCTGTAAGTGATAATGACACCACCTCAAGAACAACCCCTGAAACATTCTTGCCTCCCTTCATACCTGGGGAAAGGTCTCCAAGGGAAGATGAAGAGGTTAATAATTCAAACATGGGAGAAATTGCCATAGAATATGCTAGACTTGACCCTGAGGCAAAAAGGAGTATCCCCTTCGCAGCATATTGTGAAGGCAAGATGAAAACCATTTTTAGGAGAAGAAATAATCGCCCAAACCAAGATATTCAAAACAAAATAGGAAAGCTAAGCATTCCTAACTTTGATGGATCAGAAAAGATTACAGCACAAGCATGGTTACAAAAACTTGAAACATATCTCAATCTCTACCCCATGACAGAAAAAGATGCCATCACATTTGTCATATTACACTTGGGAGTAGTGGCACATGATTGGTGGCACCATGGCTTAATTACCCAAGACCACAAAGGTATAAAGACCTATGATGTTTTCAAAAAAAGACTCATTGAAATATTTGATCAAACTCACCCCCTAAAGCACGGTTTGTATATTGTATGGTCGGCATATTAAAACCGACGGTTTGTGTATTGTATGATCGACATGGTAACCGTCCGTTGTATTAGCTAAAGCGTGAGTTAAGAATAGTCACTCCTATCATAGGCGTGACTCCTCAAGCCTTGAGGAGTCACGTCTATCATAGACGTGACATTTCCCTTTCATTGCACAAGATATATATGCCACTACAATATAATCTAATCAATGTACTGCACATAAATTAATAAGTGACATTACATTGACCAGCTTCTACAAAACAAAATAATATTTGCTGTTCAGATTCGACTAAGGTATAAGACCACAATTTATATCAATTAATTCATTTACTTATAGTCTAGATTTGATATTGTACAATTTGCATTTACAAGAAATTCTAGCAATGTTGAAGCTCTTTGCTAGGACATTAATTAGTTATTACCTATATAGAACTATACATTTGAAAACACAAAGTATACACATGAATACATGAAAAGACGAAGCATACACAAAGTAGACACATGAATGCATGAAGACACAAAGCATACACTAAGTAGACACATGTATATATCCAGACACAAGCATACAAATGAATATATATGTAGATACAACTCACTTGGTCCACAAGAAGCAGGAATGTCCAAACAAGACTAGATCCATCTCGTGGAGTAACTTATCCACAAGAGGCAGGAATGTCCAACTAGGACTAGATCCATCTCTTGGAGTAACTAATCCACAAGAGGCAGGAACGTCCACAACCAAGAGTAACATGCCGATCATACAATATACAAACCGTCGGTTTTAATATGCCGACTATACAATATACAAACGATAGTATGTGATCAGTATTTCAATAAGCAATAGTCGGTAATATATATATATAAACCATAATCGACAGTATATAAGTCGATAAGTATAAACTGATAGTGTATGTTCGATTCCTTTAATGAATCGATATCAATTATATTTATTCGATCTTAACTATTATAATATTTATCAATATATATATCATAGTAATAATTAGTAATAATGATAATATATATAATAATAATAATAATAGTATCTATTATTATTATTATCTATATATTATTATTATATGTATATGATAATCATAATTTTATCTGATCGAAGCTATAATTATCAACACTCCCTCTTAGCTCGGGAAGATAATATCACAATAATCTCTGTGGATATCTTATTATCTGACTTATGATATATCACTCATCTTATGATATAAGTATTCATATATCACATAACTCGTGATATGAAGTATCACATATCTCGTGATACATAGTATCACATATCACATAACTCGTGATATGAAGTATCACATATCTTGTGATGCATAGTATCACCTATCTCGTTATACTAAAGGATATAATGTACTCGAGAACATTACATTCTCCTTATATATCCCAGTTATGGTATGTGCACTGACATTAAGTCACATAATGTCTACCATAATTAATCATGGCAAATCCATGAATCATACTGATATCACGTCACATGATATCAGTCTATTGAACATTATAAGATCGTCATCTTATAATGTTAGATACAAGTGTTGATTATACAAAAAGTTGTCACCTTTCAGAAATATACACAGGATGGGTAGGCCCATAAAGTCATAGTCACACATATGACAAAAGAAGTTTACACACTAAACATCTTTAATATATTAGTACAAATCAATTTGAAAAATTTACATTTCAATCATACCAAGATTCTTCTTGAAGTGTTCAACTTTCACTTTGAGGAGAGGTTTGATAAGAATATCTGTTGTTTGATCTCTTGTACTGATATACTCCAACTAAATCACATTCCTTTCTACCATGTCTCTCACATAGTGATAAGGAATCTCAATATGCTTAGATCTATCATGAAATACTGGATTCACTGAAAGCTTAATGCAACTTTGATTGTCACAGTGGATGATAGTTGGTTTCAGAGGTTTACCGAATAATCCTACAAGTAGTTTCTTGAGCCATACTGCTTCTCTAGCAGCCATAGAAGCTGCAATATATTTGGTTTTTGTAGAGCTCTGAGCTACTGAGGACTGTTTTATGCTAATCCACGATATCATAGCTGATCCTAAACTGAAACAACATCCAGAGGTTCTCTTTCGGTCAGTCACGCTTCCAACCCAATTTGAATCTGTGAATCCGTGAAGATCTAAGTCAACCTTTTCATATCTTAGGCCATAATTAAGAGTACCTTGAAGATATCTTATTATATGCTTCATAGCCACAAGATGTATCTCCTTGGGCTCACACATAATCTGACTTAAGGCATTTAAGATCCAATAATCTGTCTGTAGAGAGTGGGATCTGCCGACTGAGAATTTGTAGCTGCTTCCTTTAATTTATGAAGATTTGTTTCCATGGGGGATGACATAGGTCTGCAGTTCATCATACCAAATCTCTTCAATATATCAATGGTGTACTTCCCTTGATTTGGAACAATGCTATTTGATTTCTGCCAGACTTCAAGTCCAAGGAAGTAGTGTGATCTAGGCCTAAGTCCTTCATATCAAATTCTGAGGCTAGATCTTTCTTACAGTGATCAATAAGGTGATCTCCTATAATCAACATATCATCAACATATAATATCAATATTAACATAATACCTTTGCTTTGTTTGAAGTAGAGATTTGGGTCTGCATTATTCTTTGAGAAGCCTAATCTCATGAGGTAACTGTCAATTCTTTCATACCGGGCTCTGGAGCCTGTTTAAGTCCATATAGGACTTTCTTTAATTTACACACGTGATTTTGCATTGTGAATCTCAAATCCTTCAGGTTGCTCTAAGTAGACCTCTTCTTCAATGGTTCCATTCAAGAAAGTAGTTTTTACATCCATTTGATGGACTTTCCATCCTTTGGTTGCTGCAATGGCTAGAACTGCTCTGACTGAGGTATATTGAGCAACTGGAGCAAAGGTTTCTTCATAGCCAATTCCTTCTTTCTGGGAAAATCCTCTGGCTACAAATCTCACTTTGTGTTTTTCTATACTGCCATCTGCAACATGTTTGATTTTAAATAGCCATTTAGAAGAAACAATAGATTTCTCTTTTGGCTTAGGTACTATTTCCCACACATCATTCTTCAAGATGGATTGATACTCCTCTGTCATGGCATCCTTCCATACTTGGTGCTGGAGATCTTCTATAACATTGGTAGGTTCTGATTTGATGAATTCACTCATCAAAGCTACATAATTAGAGAATCTCTTAGGTCTTTTACTTTCTCTAAAAGTCGTTGATGGAGTGGCATAAGTTCTTGCTTCTTCCATTGTTTTAATAGCCCAGAGTGGTCTCTCTTCTTAGGATTTTCCAATGATGTGATTTGTTCTTCATTTATTTCTTCCTCAGAATACTCCCTTTGAATCTCAAGAGCAGGATCCTCTTCTAGGTCTAGGGTGGAAGCTTGAATTTCTAGCTCAATAGAATTTTTGGCTCTTTTAAAGGCTATGTCTTCCTCAAAAATCACATCTCTACTTAGTTCAATCTGTCTTTGACCAGACACATATTCTATAGGCTTTTGAAGTTTCACTATAGCCTACAAAAATACCTTTTCTCCCAGAAGGTTCTAGCTTAGTTCTTTTCTCTTTGGGCACATGAATGTAAACATGACAACCAAATATCCTCAAGTGACTAATATCTGGTTTTATACCAGTGACGGCTTCAGGAGTTTTGTCATCAATATTGGGGTGAGGACATTTGTTCTGAATGTAGACATCAGTACTAGAGGCTTCTGCCCAAAGTGAAGTTTCTATGTTTTGATCAAGTAACATAGCCCTAGCAACTTCTACAATGGTTCTATTTTTCCTTTCGGCAACTCCGTTTTGTTGAGGGTTGTAGGGTACAATGAACTCCCTCTTAATCCCAACATTTTTACAAATTTCTTTAAAAATATCTGATGTATATTCCCTCCCATTATCTGTCCTTAAGGTTTTTACTTTTCTTCTAGAAGAGTTTTCAGTAAGGGATTTGAATTCCTCAAATCTTTTAAGGATCTCCTATGATTCTTTACATTTAAGGAAATAGACCCGGGTCTTTCTAGAGAAATCATCAACAAAGATTACATAGTATAGAAATCCACCTAAGGAAGGTACATAGATGGATCCACATAAATCTGAGTGGACTAATTCTAATACATCTTTTGTTTTGCTAGAACTATTTTGAAAAGACCCCTTAGTGTTCTTCCCTAAGGCACACCCCTTGCATGCCCCTAAATGGTATTGTTTGAGTAAGGGTAAACCTGTGACTAGTCTTTCCATGGAAAGTAGGGCACAAAAATTGAGGTGTCCTAATCTTCTATGCCATATTTCATTTGAGTTTGCAATTTCATGAATTAGGGCTAGATTTGGTTTAGTACATAACTCATACAAATAACCTTGTCTATGACCTATGGTTTGAGTATTCTTAATAGTAGAGTTCTTTGGCCATGCCAACACTTTACTATCCATGAAGGTTACCCTATATCCATTATCTTCAAGTACAGATATGGAGACCAAGTTCCTTTTGGTGTTTGGAACAAACAAGACTCCAATGAGTTGAATAGAGATGCCGAACTTTAATTTGATGGTGCAAGTTCCAACACCTTTGACTAGATGTGCAAAGTCATCTCCAATTGTCACTTCCTCTTCAGTTTCTTCTATCATGGAGTCAAGGAGCTCCCTGAACCCCGTTATGGGTCTTGATGAACCACTATCTAAACCCAGGTGTTGGATTTATTTGATACTTGATTTGAAAGTGCAGAGTAGAATACATATTTCTCGGATTCATGCTCCTTTTTGGACTTTCTTACTTTGGCGTATGACGCTTGTTGCTTGGTTCTGTCAGGATAGCTGACTGCATAGTGCCCATACTAGTCGCATCTGAAACATTGGATGTGAGAAACATCTTTCTTGGATGAACCTTTCTCAGGGTAGCTTTTCCTCTTAAAGTATTTCTTCTTTCCTTTCTTGTGAGAATTTGCATTCAAGACATGAAGATATTCATCTATATTCTTCTGATTGAATCCTTTCTTTGTTTGTCTTGATTCCTCTTGAAGACAGTCTGATCTTAGCTGGTCAAATTTTGGAAATTTAGACCTGGCACTAATGCCTTGAACAAATGTCTCCCAGGAATTTGGTAGACCATCTAGGGCAGTAAGTGTTAGCTCCTTACTTTCAATTTGTTATCCAAGTGTTGATAGCTGATCCCTGAGTGTAGATATTCTCATAAAGTATGCATTGATAGATTCTCCTTTGTTCATACTTATATGATTGATTTCTCTCTTTAGGGCCAAGTCCTGCTGGAATTATTTATTTCATATGTGCTTTCGAGCGACTTAAACATATAATATGCGGTCTCATGTTTTGTCAAAATTGGCACAATATGATTCCTGACTCCATCAACTATGATGTTCATTGCTTTTTCATTTATTTCAATCCATGTCTTTTTGGGATCATTCTCTGGCTCTGCTTTGTTTTCTTTTATAAATGATTCAACTTTATTGTCTTTCAATATCATCATAATCCTGAACTTCCATGATGAGAAGTTATTTCCTCCTTCTAGCCTATCTTCAAATCGGATTACAGTTGCCATAGAGGAATGTAATGTTCTTTAGATTTAAATCTGAATTTCTCAAGTTCAATTGCTGCTAGGGTATTTCCTAACTTGGCTCTGATACCATGTAAATGCAAATTGTACTTATATCAAATCTAAACTATAAGTAAATGGATTAATTGATATAAATTGTGGTCTTATACCTTAGTCAAATCTGAACAGCAAATATTATTTTGTTTTGTAGAAGCTGGTCAATGTAACGTCACTTATTAATTTCTGTGCAGTACATTGATTAGATTATATTGTAGTGGCATATATATCTTGTGCGATGAAAGGGAAATGTCACGTCTATGATAGACGTGACTCCTCAAGGAGTCACGCCTATCATAGGCATGACTATTCTTAACTCACGCTTTAGCTAATACAACCGACGGTTACCATGTCGATCATACAATATACAAACCGTCAGTTTTAATATGCTGACCATACAATATACAAACGATAGTATGTGATCGGTATTTCAATAAGCAATAGTCAGTAATATATATAAACCATAATCGACAGTATATAAGTCGATAAGTATAAACTGATAGTGTATGTTCGATTCCTTTAATGAATCGATATCAATTATATTTATTCGATCTTAACTACTATAATATATATCAATATATATATCATAGTAACAATTAATAATAATGATAATATATTTTAATATATATATATAATAATAATAATATCTATTATTATTATTATCTATATATTATTATTATATGTATATCATATTCATAATTTTATCTGATCGAAGCTATAATTATCAACATTTCTATCAATTTTTACATAAGTGCAGCTCTCTTCTAAAACAAGAGAGATACTCAGCTTAAGGTTAATCACCTGATTGTGCTTTACCTATTTCTAGATGTGACTGTTGGTGCCTTCCTTGTTTCCTGAAGCATTACACTGTTATTAATCTTGTCAGGAATCTGTGAATCTCTCGAGAAGAATTATCCCTCAGTTTAGACGTGAGAAATAATGGTTTGAGTTTTGCAGGAAGTGGTTAAAATTGCAGGTCTTGGCTATCTATCAACTTCTTTGTTTAAACTTCTAATCTTGAAAAGAATAGGAAGATTCCCCTAACTGTTCTCCTTCAATAAATTTAAGCTTCCAGCTATGATCCATTTCCCAATACAATTTTCCTTTATTAGGAATTTAGGACAACCATTTGGATTTTCAAATCTACATTCACATTGTATGTTTTGTAAGGGATTTATTTGTCCACTAGTGCAAAAAAATCTTGGATCTAGCATGACATTCCACCATCCACATGCCCTGTTTATTTTTTTCTTTTGCAGTCCTAATTTATTTGATGATATAACAAATTAGTTGTCATGATTGTGTCAGTCCAAATCCTGTAACATTGGACCTTTGGTAGAGGAAGGTCAAATTTGACCTCCTTTTATTACAAGTGTATTCTGCATATATTTATTATTTTTAAGGCAAAACTTATCATACAGTCCAAACATTCTTACCGACACGTCAAGTAACCCAGTTGTTGCATAATTATTATAAAATTACCTTTGCCCATTTAAATTTGAACTGTGTGAATAGATAAAATTAGCATGCTTGGTCTTGTCCATTCTTTGACATTTCTGCTGTCTGTTTCAGGTTATCAGCAAGGAAGAAAGAAGAACTGTTGCCTACCATGAAGCTGGACATGCAGTTACTGGATGGTTCCTCGAGCATGCAGAACCCCTTCTGAAGGTTTCTATTGTTCCCCGAGGCTCTGCAGCTCTAGGTTTTGCACAATATGTATCCAATGAGAATCTACTATATACAAAAGAGCAATTATTTGATATGACATGCATGGCTCTTGGAGGAAGAGCAGCTGAGCAGGTAAGAGATAAATTTGAGACAGTTAAATCCAGAATTCAATATGATCAGTATTACTTGCCTCCATGCTGATCTACCGTTTGAAACCTCACTATTCAATTTTTTTCCTGTGCTGTTTGAATAGGTTCTGCTTGGAAAAATATCAACTGGAGCTCAAAATGATCTAGAGAAGGTAACCAGAATGACCTATGCTCAAGTTGCAGTATATGGATTCAGCGACAAAGTTGGTCTCCTCTCTTTTCCTCCAAGAGAAGATGGCTTTGAGGCCTCAAAACCATATGGTAATCATACTGCAGAACTTATTGATCGGGAAGTCCGGGAATTGGTTGAAAAGGCTCACAAGCATACAATTGCATTGATTGAAAAACATCGAGCAGGCATTGAGCAGCTAGCTAAAGCACTTCTTGAAAAAGAAGTTTTGCATCAGGAAGACCTGGTTCAGATTCTAGGGGAACGCCCTTTTGTTCCCGTGGAGCGTACTAACTATGATATTTTTAAGAAAGGATTCGAGCTTGAAGATAAAATTGAAGATACAGTGGGACCAACATCCCCACCAGTTCCAGAAGGCACACCTGCTCTTGCCTAGGATGGAGGTGTTCTAAGAATTGCTTTCCAACTTAGATGTATTTATTGTATCTCACACCTGTAAAGTTATTTTATAAGGGATTTGTTTTGGGTTCCCATTGGCCACGCCATGTCTGGTAGCACTGATGTTTTAATCCTCATGGAAATAGCCTACAGTGTATGGGAGTTGAGACTGAAGGGCACACCAGATAAAACCAAGAAGATAGAACTTGTAAAAGAAATACAAAAGTTGAACCGGAAAAAAACAAAAATGTGACGGTCTGGTTTTTTGGGTTTATTTTAAAATTTTTCAAGTCACCATCACTTGCCATCTGTTCACTTTTTAAGGAGAAACTGAAACGGAATCAGAGCATAATTAAAGGATGTTTTCAACCTTAAATATGATACATATGTGCAAAGTATTTGAGTTAAACCCCTAAATAAAGTTTTAATATTTATTTTTGTCAAGTTTCTAGTTAGCAAATTTCAAATTTCTTATCTATTTTCTATGGTCGGATTCGATCAATATATCCGAATGTCCAAACCATAATAATCTAAGTTCTGATGAGTTTTCACGACATAATGTGGTTATAGTGAATGGAGCATACATAAACAACAAATCCAACCTTCCAAGGAATGAGCTCGAAAAAGTCACGAATCTGCTTAAAATTCTATTAATCTGTGCAAGGTAAATTTTGGATTAAATACCTGAGTAAAGAAAGCTAGACTGTTGTTTGTTAGTCCTTTTTGTTATATCAAGCCCTAGAAGATATTTTTAAAAAAAATATCAGCGATTTTGCAAACTGAAGTCTGATTTGCATCGATTAGCTCTATATTCAACGAAAAAATTGTCCCACGGAGAAGTAGAGACGTAAGAACTCACAAAATGCAAATATTAATTAGCAAATTTGTAGAGCTAAGAAGAAAAGAATAAACGCTAGCAAATTCAAGGAACGTAAATAAGCAGTTGAAGTGAAGATAAGTACCTAGTCACGTAGAATCAAGGGAGAAATAAGCAAAAACCATATCAATGTAAGCAAACCAGTCACAAGCAGTCTCCGAAGATATCGACGAAGTGAGAGAGGAAACCAAAAAATGAAAAAACTTTTAAAAATAATTAAAAAATTACAATGAAGATAAACACAGGCAGAAACAACATTGGAGAGTTGTTAAACGAGATTGAGTTAAAATAACATAATTTAAAGAAAATAATAAATCGATCAAAATAATATAGTAAAAATTTGAGTTCAAATAACAGAAGCTAAATAAAAAATGAGTTAAAACAAGACAATTAAAATAAAAGCTCATAATATACAAACTTGTATACTTACTTTCTGTATTTTTAACTTTTAAAAAATGAAATGTAAACATTATATAACTATGAAATTAATTGTTTTAACATTCTCTGTTTCTATTTTCATGGTGATAAGTACCCAGATTATACAAGCACCGGGTGGGGCAGTTAAAAAAAAAAGTTAAAATAAGACAATTAAAATAAAAGCTCAACATACAAAATTGTACTACTTACTTTCTGTATTTTAACTTTTAAATATGAACATTATATTATTATGAAATTAATTGTTTTAACATTCTCTGTTTCTATTTTTATGGTAATAAGTAGCCAGATTATACAAGCAACGGGTGGGGCAGTAAATATTTGAAGTATGTAAAATAGAGAAATGAACACTATATATTAAAAAAATAAAGAAATGACGAGCTGTTAATTACGCAGAATCTTCTAGCTTTACAATGGCTAAGGCTGACCTCACGGGGCATAACTCTTCTACCATACAGCCTTAACATCTGTTCAGAGATCAAAATGTATCACTGACTGTATTTATCTATATTTATTAATTAAATTCAATATTAAAATACAGTTTTTTTTTAGTTTTTAATTTAATTAGTAAAATAAATAAATAAAGAAGTCTCATTCGTGAAACACAAGATTGAAGAAGATGAAAATTGATCCGATTCTATTTTTATATCAGGATATAATTTAATAGATAATTTAGGTATTAAGCGACACTGCTTGCATTAGGATATAATTCTCTGATTAACTGGAAAATACGTTGCGATTTGAATTTAAACAAATACAGAACGAAGATGTGTAACGACAATAATGCTGTTGTGGGCTTCTAAAATCCAGGGGAGAGAATACCAATCCCTTCAGCTTCTGCAGGAAAGCAAATAATCACTTGGGTGAATGCTTATATTTTTTTTTCCGAAAGCATCGAACCTGATATCATCAGATTCAACCAGCTTACAGTTAACTTGGCATTCTTATAGGACGCAAATTCACAGATGCAATCCACACCCTCGTCTAAAACAATCATGTAAATTTCTCCTGAAAAGGGGTAGCTCAAATCTTCTAACATAAGGGCTTCTTTGTGACCTGGGCCAAAGACTACTATATAATCAGAGAATCTTTTAATACACGCTGCCTGACAACCCATACTTCAAAATCAATGGGTAAAGAGTCAATACATACTACACTACATTTTTGCGTAGGCTGATAGAATCAGATTATGCATCTCTTTGGCTGAAAATATAAAGTATGTTAAAATGGTTGTAGTTCAATTAGTTAAGTATAATTGGCTAGAATATGGCATTAGATATAGATATTCATTTACCACGGTTCAAATTTCTAAAGGTGTGTTTGGGTCAATAGGTAAATTTGATGGACGAGATCCCTCTACACCTGGCTGCTTATCCAAAAGAAACTTGTAGTTTAGATATATGCTTACTCACATCGTTGGTTTCCATCACAGATACAAAGTATATTTCTCATCACAAATCATTTAGACAAAGATACAAATGGCTTTTATCAAGTCGCTAAAAATAATTAATGATGTCAGTGAGTTGACTATACATGCAAGTTATTGCAACCACCCATCCCATGATTAATAATGTAACATTAGATTGATTTTTAATAACCATATTTTTACAAAGCACTTTTCTTATTATATCTCAAATCTAAAAAATGTTGAATTTAGATAGTATTTTTTTAGATTGTATGTAAGTTTTTTTGAAAAATATTGTAGATCACATTCTGTAAGAATCAAAAGATTATAGAATATGATCTGAAATTGTATTTAAAAAAGTTAAACATAATTTAATTTATTATTAATATTTTACGTATTCAACCTATTAACTTTATGTGGAGTATCGTACTGAGAGGAGAAAAGGCATAAATCGTAAACTCAAAACTGCATAAGTATCTTCTGTTCAAAAGAAGAGTTTGTTAAGAGCTGCTATTGTTAGAAAAATTCATCAAAGAATAAAGAACAAATCGTCAGAAAATATGGCAATTCTACTTTGTACTGCTTTTCTTGGGTAAGGATTGGGTTGTATGCCCAATCAAAATTCATATTATAAGAAAAAATTGCTTTCTTCATTTAATCGATGAGCCAAGTCAATTTTCTTTCCTTGACATAATGTATTGAGAATAGTTTTCTGAATTAAAATGATATACAATGATATATGCTGAAATTGGTTGTATTTATTATATCAACATATATCATTGTATAGTTATGCCTTGCTTTGGCATTCACCATCAAAGTCATAATTGGCTTGATTAGAGGGAGGGACATCTATTTTAGAGTGTTTGATAGAGTTTTTTTTGTTATAGTGAGCATGTGTTGTTGTTTTCTTGTAGTTTTATTCTAGGGGATACATATCATAACTTGTTTATCAGGCGAAGATAAAAATGTTTAGTAGCGCATGCTTTAAACTTTGGAAGTTAAAGATGTAAAATCTCTTGGATAAATATATCAATGAATTGACAATAAGAGAAACCAAACTTGGGAAAAAAAAATGATTTTGCACAAAGAATGACTAAAAGTTGACAAAAAAATGCTCATCAAACAATACAATTGTATTCTAAAAAGGAAATTAATAATTAGTGACTGCAATAGATTTTTGACAAGAGGAGCAAAGGCATAAATCGTAAACTCAAAACTGCATAAGTATCTCCTGTTCAAAAGATGAGTTTGTTAAGAGCTGCTATTGTTAGAAAAATTCATCAAAGAATAAAGAACAAATCGCCAGAAAATATGGCAATTCTACTTTGTACTGCTTTTCTTGGATAAGAACTGGGTTGTATGCCCAATCAAAATTCACATAATGTATTGAGAATAGTTTTCTGAATTAAAATAAAAGATAGAGTCAAGATGTCCGTACTTTTCAACTTTTGAAAAGATGGAAAATCAATTATCTTCACTTTTTCTTTAAGAAGTCTATGTTTGTCTTTTTCTTTAAGAGGTCTATGTTTGTCTACTGATTTCCTGAAAAGATGGAAAGTCTAATATCTTCTTGTTCTTTCTAAGAGGTCATTGTCTCTCTACTTTAGAGGTTCATGTTTCTTATTATTTTATTAAGAAGGAAAATCTAATATATATATTTTTTTGTTTTGAAGAGGTCATTGTTTCTCTATTTTAAAGGTTTATGTTTGCCTACTTTATTGAGAACATGGAGAATCCATATCTTTTTGTTCCTCATTAGTGGAGAGGTCCTTCCTTTGATTAATTTTTAAATGAATGATTTACAATAGAATAAAGTGTTAAGATTAGATGTCATTTATTTTACAAACCTTAAATAAGTTATAATGATTTTATGAACATTGTTAATAAATAATTATGGTCTCTAAGGAATATGAAGTAAACTTGGACATCCCATTTTTGTGGTAGGCAAATTATTTATTAATTTTTTATCTTCTCGCATGTATTTGTAATGAAATTTAAGTTGGGAGCTACATGAGAAATTTATATTATAAATTAGGTAAAGATCAGGATGTGTAAGAAGTTGTACTTGAGCGTGTTTTTTTCATGAGTAGGTGTGTGAGATTCTATTAATTAGAATATAAAAGCATATTTTATTGTTGGATCTCATGAAAAATCTGGCCAGTTTTTTATGGAGTGCCTAGGTTTGGGATCTTTGTCAATTCGATCCTTATGATAAAATTTATGTTGCTTATAGTGCAAGAGGTGCACATAATTTGCGTAAAGGGATTTACTTACTATTGAGGGCTTGTTGACCATTTTAGCAGGACATGAGATATCCCATGGGGCTTTAGAGGCCTATTTTAGAGTGTGTGAGATTGGCCACTTGATTTGGAATAACATTCATGCTATCTTGTATTCATTTGTTCTATTTATTAGTGGCTTGAGATGGTAGTGAGATAAGATTGGTTCATAGGTCATTGAGCATTGTTATGTTATTGGATTTTAGAGGGATAAATTGATGTATTGTGGCTTCTTTTATCATTAATATTGGTTTGGATCTCTTTAGGAATGAAGTTTTTTCTTAAAGGGAATTCTCCTTGTAAATCTTTGCATTATGGTTTGTGTATTTTAAAGTTTATTTTTCATTTCTATTTTTGATCATTTGTCATTAAAATTGGTTGTATTTATATTATATCAACATATATCATTGTATAGTTATGCCTTGCTTTGGCATTCACCATCAAAGTCATAATTGGCTTGATTAGAGGGAGGGACATCTATTTTAGAGTGTTTGATAGAGTTTTTTTTTTTGTTATAGTGAGCATGTGTTATTGTTTTCTTGTAGTTTTATTCTAGGGGATACAAATTATAACTTGTTTATATTAGGCGAAGATAAACACATTTAGTGGTGCGTGCTTTAAACTTTGGAAGTTAAAGATGTAGGATCTCTTGGATAAAATATATCAATGAATTGACAATAAGAGAAACCAAACTAGGAAAAAAAAGATTTTGGACAAAGAATGACTAAACTAAAAGTTGACAAAAAAAGCTCATTGAACAATACAATTGTACTCTAAAAAGGAAATTGTATTATGTTATAATGATGGATGCCAATACTGTAGAAAAATATTTGAATGAGTTTAATACAATTTATTGATTCTATTACCTCAAGGCAAAATGACAGTTATGTTCTGATATGAGTAGAGTTGTATTGTTCTCGTAGAACTCCCTTGTGATTAATAATTTCCTTTATGCACAATAAATCTCCTCCCATATTTAAGGAGGCAGTTGTCAGTAGTTAGAGGGTTGTAGTCATTAGACAATTATATACACGATTCTATTTTAATTGACATATTAATGGTTTTTTATATACATTTCTTTCAGCTTCTTGTAATAAATTGGAGTTGCATTAATGAATATGTGAAATATTGATTTAGTTTATCTATCTCATTGTGCATTTTGGATTGTTCTTCAAGGGAGGCCAATTGAGGTTCACATCCACAATCTTTTCTTTCATGTTAATAGTTAGACATTAGTACTATAACTGTGATTTAGTAGTTGTAGAATGTTACTGTAGTTACTGCTTGAAGTTCCTATAGCAAAGACTGTTCTTAGTTAGTTTAGTTATGATATACTTTTGAGTTACTTTTATAGTTAAGCTTATTATTTCAATACATTATTGCTAATTACTATCTTAAGTTGGTTAAGTTTATGTGTTTTATTTTATTACACTTTTTCTTCATTAAAATAGGATATCAGTCTAAACGAGATCATGGTGCACACATAGTGTTGACCCATTTCAAGTTTATGTGCGCGAGTTAATGATTAAATATATCTTATAATCCATGAAGATTTTCTTAGTTAGATATCTCATCTCTCAGTTTAAGAGCTGAAATAGCTAGGATCACAAGTAGATAGAGGGAACTCTACATATGTTTGATCTTGGTAGAGTTTATCAGGATGTAGTTAAAAGAGTCTTCAAATATTTGAAGGGTACCTTAGAGTATTCTTTGTGTCATCATGGCAATCTGATAGGAGACGAGATTTCCCTTGACATTCATGCTTATGTGGATTTAGACTAGGCAGGTGATATTGATAATGTAAGATCCACCATTGCTTATCTATTTGCTTTAGTTGTGGTGTGTAACATACCAAAACTAATTTCCTAGAATTATTAACAAAAAGTTAATTCAAATAACAAAAAATCATAAGAATAAAATGTCACCTTAACCATAACAACTAAAGTAATTGATATCCTTTTCACATGAACATGAATAACTGAAAGTTTGTTAAATATTTGAAAAGAAAATATACAATTTCTTTAAAATAACTAACTTCACATGAAAATGAATCTAACTAACAATTTTTCATTTCTTTAATATTGAATAAAAGAAATCAATAACTAAAATAACTAACAACATAAACCATAGAACCTGATAAGCTTGAGGATTTAATCTTGTTTATCTTTACTTCAAGCTCCTAATCTCTCGAGGGGGGAAAAAGTATCATAAGAGGTTTCACCTCCCAACCATTGATCTTACGATCTCGACCTAAATGGTCTCCCGCACAACTTCCTCATGGAAGTGACTCTACACTACAACAAAGAATACAGGCACACGAATTATTTTTTCATGCCATTTGAGACTTGGTGCAAAACCCACAATTATCATAGCCAATCAATCTATAGACATCTTTTCCTATGAGAATGACATTCCTAACTAGACATTGCCCTACTAGTTCTACTAACTGATGGTTACTAATGGTAGTATAGTACTACCTTGGCCAAGGTTTTAAAGGCACAAGCATTGTACTTCATGCTATCATTGTCACCAACAAACTCATATTGGAATCCTTTGACTTCCTTAATTTGGTCTCCATGAACTTGAGGACCCACCATCCTGATTGGAAAATATGTTGCCTAACAATCCAAGGCCATGTGAGCATATACCTAACCTCTAGGTTGATCATGACTTACCCTGATTTCTAATTCCTTAATGTTTTGGATTAGGTAATGTCCTAAACCTAGTTATGGGACACCTTTCGTTTAACAAGGAGATTAAACAACCCTTTAATTTTTAGTAGTCTACCTAGATCTAAGGGTAGTTTATAGTTGTAAAAGAAAAGAGTTCTCTACATAATCCCAACCTTGGTTCATAAATTCAGTTTAAACAAGAACTGAGTTTTAAATTGATACTTGACTGTCAATTAACAATAAGATGCAAAAGTAAACTATTATAAATATTTCTCTCTTCTTGCAGTGATGAGGGTTCTTCCTCTTATGGAAATAATGATATTTTAATACTTCAAAATGAAATGAGTTCCTTGGATTGTAAAGCTAGAAAAGAACATGATTGTTCAGTTGAGATGATTATAGATCAATGCATTGCTCGAAAACAGAGCATGAATTCTCTTTGATAAGATATGACAACAATTTATTTTGGAAAGGATTTAAATCATGAGTGTGATCTTAATACATCGATTACAATGAGAATCATATGGAATAACTAAAATGCTTAAATGAGTTCAACTCAATGCTAATTTACTATTATATGCAACTAACAGTCATGCAAACGAGTCTCAAGGAAATTACCACTACGTCTAATTCCTTTCATCATTAAGCATTATAAATTAACGAATCATTTCCAAGATTGATTGAATCGATTAGAATGTAATATGCAACAATGACACAAAAATATTAGATATATTGTTACCTTTTCTAAATCAATGGAGTCAATGAGGATGAAGAACATTAATAAGGTCGACTGATCAATACGTAAAATAAATAACATCATAAATGAAACACGTCTGATGAATATTATAGGTGATAATTGTATCCTAGACTCCCTTATGATAGGTGTAATGAGTTTCAATGCTCAAACTATAGAATGAACAAAGGAATGGAATCCTTTCCCCAAATGAGTCGATGAGCTATATCAAGAATGATTGGACAATGAGGAAAGTAACTCCTCCTTGCTTTCGGGTGACATGAATGTGAAAATTCCTATTGCAGTCACTGATTATTAATCTCCTATCTCATAAAGATTATTTAACTGCTGAAAATAAATTTACAGCTGAATATCAAAAAATAACACAACTGCAACTTCACCAAAAAATACGGAAAGAAATATGCAACACAAAGAACACAATATTTTTGGACAAATCGTCCCTGGAAAAACCCTGAAGGGAAAACTTGTACTGCAGATGAGAAATATATATTAATCTTCAGCAAATTAAGAGATACAAAATTCCTTGCCTCTCACTGGCAGAACTTAGACAATCTCCTAACTTCTCCTGCTGATATTCCTCCACTGCTATCCCC